>SNQJ01S0166806.1:7195-20942 GCA_010110895.2 Picea sitchensis | reverse complement strand
CCCTCCGTACAAACCCTGCCCAAAAATGGAAACCCTAATTCTATGCAGGATGATATGAAAACTAACCTGAAGCTCGTTGGTTCTGAATCGGTTACCTCAATCTCTCAGAATCCCCAAAACTCCTATAAACTCGCTCGTCCACTCAATAACACAGCAAGTACAAATAAGGTGGCATTGTGGGCCCTATAGCTATATATAGTCTATTTTTCCAAAATTCCAAACTCGATTCTAGGAGCTCCAGGCATCCTTTTTTCGATCTGTCTTCACCCACGAGATCAACACCCCGTCACCTACACCATGACAGTCACTGAGCCTCTTTTCATCCTTATCCCCTTGGGGCCATTTTTCTCTTATTACGCTCAGGTACGCATGCTTACATTATTGAATATCCATTGTATAATATTTCTCTTCAGATATTTTTCACGTCAGGTATTTGTTTTTCATGTGTGCAGGTACTTGATCGTCATATCTTAGCAGTCTTCATTCAGGTATATCCTCAACACTGGCATGTAGTTGTTCCCTCTGAATAACAAGATGCATCTCCCAGTCACACCCTCTGATTTGTACCTCTCGGATCCCTATATCCGGCTCTGCAGTACCGTTACCTCTACCGCATTTTAGTATTGTCACCTGGTAACACTCTCACCCACATGAGTTTTCCCATTCATCGTTTCCCCCCAAGCACTTTGACACTCATGATGTTCTCACCATTTAGGGATGGGAGTCTCGATAGTCTTACATCATGTCGTGAATCAACCACATACTCCTTCTCCTCATTTTTCTAGCCTACCCAATGGACTCCCAGGGTACTTCCTCACAGTTTTTACTGCACCCCTACAGTGTCATTAACCCTCCATTTCACCCACCCTCAGTTTGTCCATTTTCAGATTGCCCCCCATACGTTTCCCTAATATAGAAACCCGCATATGGGGCCCCAACCCTCCACTTTTTTTCCAATCAACTTGCGCCATCCTCAGGCTAACCCATCTTACACTGGGGCACCCATTTCTATATATGTATTATTATCCCACCTTATTTTTTCATTCTTTTATGTAATTAAGCCGATGTTTCCAGCATTTTACAGAGCTTTTTGTCGTCACCTTTAGCGACCTTCTTCCCTTTTGGAAAACACAACCCATTTCTCCCTTGGTTGGGGAATTTCTGATCACCCACTCCTATTGACATCATCCATAAACTCTGAGTATACCACAAGCCACCTACCTCTGCTCTCTGAGTTTGTTCACTTTGTCCTGCCTCTAGCACAACTTATCCCACGTCTAGTTGTCCCCTTGACACTCGACCTAGTGGTACAGTTGTTGCCACTTCAAATATATCCCCAACCAAGGGAATTATTGAGTCTCCACGCATCTTGACTTCTTCCATGTACATCCTCATTTCTTGGTCTCATCCAGTGAATTTCCTGAAGCCCTTTGATTCTTGGAGTCGCGTCTCCCTTTTTGTCGACATCAGCACAGTTTCCAGAAGGGCGACCGTATCTTGACTCTCATTACCTTTACAATGAGGAGTCTCGGACGGAACATGGAGAACCATCATTGCTCTCTACTGTCGTTGACCCCCATAACATTCGAATTCAACACTTTATCATGTTATGGTGGGTCTTACTTTCTGACTATTACAGTTGTTTTTATATTTTCTGAAGACCTCTGAAATTTGTGGGGCCATCAATGCCCGTAGAATCCTTGATACTTCCTACGAGTGTCATTGCTTACTTTTTAGAGTATTTTTCCTCATCATAATTGTCCTCTGCTCTTACCAACATGCCCCCGAGGGCATTGTAGTCATCTTCACCAACACACCACTTCAATTACTGTCTTACACATTTTTTGAGTTACGTGACATGAGCATGGGGCATGCCCGCCTCATTTGTACAAAATTTATTTTTCACACCTTGTGAAAGTTTGGGTCCTACAGGTTCCCCTCTCCCTCCAATGGGTCACTCTTGATTCTCTCACTATCGCTATTTATTACAATAGTACTCTCACTAGAAGAAACATTGATGAATTTCAGCTATACATATGCTCCTAACCTCATCCATCAGGGGGCATCTGTTATCACTAAAATTTTGTCTACAAATGGTTACAGGAATCCAGCATCTTCAAATAGCTATTAGTTCACCCATGGACCAAAAATGACCAAAAAATCATTTCCAAAAGGTCCAAAACTATACAACCAGCTATAAAATCATCATGCACTAAGGATATACAGGAAGCACGCGCACGTGCGCCAGTCAAAAATGTCTAAAAAGCGCACATGTGCCCGATGTGCGACTGTGGACACAAAAATCTGTACACACCTCAGAACGATGCATTTATGATATTGATCAGCCTCCCACGCACTTCTGGTTCAGCTTCCAAGTCGATTTGACATCCAAATCTTAGCTGAATCCGGCTGGGTGGCTGGTCAAAGACCTAAAGGTGCCCTAAACAACCCCTTATTCACACTAAAATATGGTTGAATAATACCTCAAAGTTGTGTTATAAAAAGAGGCCATGGGTGCACTACATTTCAAGGAATTCATTTGTATTGTTATGTTGTTGATATTCTCTTGGACGACCCTCTTTACTCATCAAGAGTATGATAGCACCATTGAATTTAGCCATTCATATCACCTCTTGAGTGAATGTGATTTGGATTCTCTTCGCCATTTCATTTTAGTTACTCATTTGTAAGAAGAGCTCAATATTTGGGGGTCAAAGAGCCCTCCCTTGGAGGAAGAAGGGACCCAAAGTCTCCCTTTCTCTTTGGTGCTTTATTTTCACTAATACAATCCTTTCCATTAGTGACATGAGTCTTGTTTGTCTCTTGTTCTTATGTCCTTATGCGCTATAGTTTAATTGTTTTTACCATTCCTAGTTTAATTCTTAGCTTAGTATTTTATTCTTTATTCTTCTAACGCTTTCCTTTACTGTTGTCTTGCCTAGCTAACCCAACTAGGCTTCTAAGCACCTTTGTTTTGCTCATTCAGGTGACAAAAGAGGCACAAAATCCTTCTTCCTTTAAATCATTCTCAATTATTGAAAATATAGCTAAGGAAATTCTTACCTCAATTCCGTTTATAATTTATGCATCAAAAACAACCTCAAATGCATACATCCATGGTTGTTATCAATTTACATTTAATTGATGCTACCGGCTCAGCTGATATTTTGTAGAAGTTTATAGGATCCCTTTATTAACTTATTGATTAGAATTTTACCATCCCCACTTTCTTCATATGGATGGTTGGCATATGCAACTTCATTATCAACATCTTCAACCATGCTATAAATAATTTCCTGGATACACAATCCCAGTAGCCTTATTCAAATATCACAACATCATTAATTCATGCATATATATATATCAACAGACCATTGTTATTCTACAAGCATGCCACAATCATGTTCAGTCATGTTTGTGTGCACAAATACACATCACTATGCATTCAGCATTAAATATTATCATGCCCATTTCATGCACATGCATTATATGTTTATCATATGCATCATGCATCAATTCTTTCATGCACTCCAATGCATTTTTTTTTGKCTTATTTATTTATTTTGTTGTTTCTAGTGTTGTTGTTGTAGATGGTCATCCCATAATCCCTTTATATTCTTGCTKCTCTACACTATCATTTTGTTAGTTGTACACTACTGATAATAGAGGCAACTTTCTCACTCTAAATACTTTTAGACAGAAGTAGCTAAGTCATAGCTTAACAATTTATTTTTCTGGTAGCAAGTTTTKCCACCTTCACCATATCTCTACCTTCGAGGATATGGAGTCCTCTCTTAACTCTTGGTGCATGGAAATGACATTCTTCACCTACTAGCTTCATGTTTTATGTTATAATATCCATGGATTATCCCTTGCAATCCATACAGACTCTGTAGAAACTGAATACTAATATTGGTTCTACTATTATGAGTGTTTTTTCAACCTTTCAATACATGTTCTATAGCTCTGAACTCCCCTCTACAACTCTTTGATTCCTCCAATAACTATACAAGCGTGACCTTCTTCCTTGTACATTTGAGATAGTTCCTTTTAGGTTTCTTGGCCCTCGACCAAGTTTTGAGGAATACTTGGTCATAGTTGACCATTTGGTACTTCGACTACCTGTCGAAAACGGAGCGCATAGCAAAGCGGAGATTGCGGTATCTCGCCACCATTTGTCGAACCTTTTTGGGCTTTTTTTAGAATATTGTAATGGGAAAGGGATGTTGGCCATTGTTTAGGCCTTTTCTATGTATAAATAGAGGTCTAGGTCATGTAAGAAGAGCCCCTGTCTAGTCGATGGCTTAGTGCATGAGTTGGATCAATGTGATCAGAAGTCTATGAGACTGTAAGAGCTCTGTGTGTGCTATAATAGTGCTGAGTGCATAGAGTGTGAGAAGGATTAGTGCTTGGATCTACCCGAGGAAAGAGGATCTAGTGAGTTGCACAGATCTCTTGTCCTGTGCAGGGTAAGGATCATTGAAGCTCTGTGTTGTAACTGCTTGACCGAGATAATATAAAGAAGACTTTGTAGATGTAGCCCCAGGGTGGGGGTGAACCATGGTAACTGTGTGTATGGTGCTATGTGCTTTGTTCTTATGTGTTTACCCCTCTCTCTTGCCAAGTGCTATGATATGTTTAGATATATCTATTGATGCTTTGTGCTTATGATATATGAATGCATGCTAGATATGATACATAAGATGCCAGGTGCTTAATCTATTGAGTATAACATGTTTATTATTGATAAGTGCTAGATCTGAGTAATTACTGCGATGCTCTGTGCTTTCTGTGAAGTGTATTAATGAATGTATGTTAGGAAATAACTGATGTTAAGTGCGTTGTAAGAAATATAATCACAGATCTGTATCCCAGCTAAGGTTGCAGACACCTGAGTCTTGCAACCACCCCTGCCTCTACCTCGAGTGAGACTTCATCTGCTTTGTAGGTGTTGCCAAAAGGGCTGGTAGTTAGGGTTTTTTTGGTGCTCTCTTGAGCATTGAACCCTGGGTCTTCCCCTATTCCAACAAATGGTTCCGTTGCCGGGACCTGGAACTGTGATTGCTGGGAACTGAAGAAGAAAAATCTTTGTGTGAAATAAGCTATGTGCGTAGATATGTTGCCCTAGTGCGCAGTGTTATATTTGACCTGTGAAGCTTTGTGTCGAGAAAGAGGTCAGATATGAAGAAAAAAGAGGTTAGATCTGCAAGAAAAAGGTAAGATCTGTAAGCTATGTTCTTTGATAAAGGTAAGAATAGTTAAAAGTCTTAGATCTAGAAGCTTTGTACTTTGTAGAAGTAAGGTAAGTGAAATTTTTAAAGCATGGATCTAGGTATGTTTGATATATTCTATCCTAGCTTCAAAACTAGGGCATTGTTAGATGAAATAAAGTTTGACATGAATAGATATGATAAGTATAGTGATAGATATGTTATACCTATGCATAGAAAGAATGTCTGGACTAACAAGTGGATGCAGGATCCTAGAAAAGTTTTTTGCAATCTAGCTACCATGATCCTGGCGCATAGTACAGAAGAAGTTGGGGATCATCTAAGAGAATGAGAGGATTAACCCTCTGTTATAGTTGCAGAAGACCATGACATATTTCTAAGGAATTCCATGGTAGGAGATCTAGTTGCCTCTGTTGTAAGGCTATGGACCATAAAGTATTGGATTGCACTAGAATGATTTCCAGGCTTGAGAAGMTGAATATGGAAGAAGCAAACCCTGAGGGAGACCAAGAGACCAAGATTATAGMAGAAACCYAGAAAGAATCAGAAAAGATATTACTACAGATGAAAGATACCTTGAATGACCACMAACATGTTAGGTTATCAGAGATCCTCAAAGCAAAGGAGAAAATTGATGCAAGAATAGGGGAATTTAACATTGATTGTACTCTTGATGAAGAAACAMAAGTAAACATTATGCCAGAAAGAACTTGGRAAGCTATAGGAAATCCTGTCATGACCCCTTCCCTAGGAGGAACAAGTTTCTTCATAGGAAAGCTAGTAAAACTATGTGGAAGRCTCACCCGGATACCTATGACTGTTAATGGAACTTCGACAGAGGAAGACTTTGAGWTCATTAAATTTGTYGAAGACAACGCCCCATTTACCATGCTCATAGGGAACCCTAKATTGAYAGAGAACAAGCCAGAMAAAGGGAAGAAGCAAAAGTTTTGGAACAGAAGAAACAAGAATTAAAAGACTTCATGACCAGAAGGATCGCGCACTTGATTAAAGAACAAAAGAGCAGATCAAAGATATTTAATATAAGAACCTCTGATGTCAAATCTAAGAGAACACTTGAGGATTAGTAGAAGATTGAGTTACCTATTATCGATACAGAAGAGGTATTATCAAGGAACCCTAAGAAAGATTTTCCACGGCACGAAGTAACTAAGGCCACAGAAGATAAACATCAGAATGGTAAAAGCATTACTGAGACGAAACTCACCAGGAAGAAGGCTAGTAAGTTAAGAAAGAAAAGGGATAATACTGTAAGGTTACAAGAGGTTCTAGAGGACACTTCGCAATGAGAAGAATTGCAGAATTGGAGCTTGGCCAAGATATCAGAACAACGACATAGAGTACTTTTCCATGATGAAGCAATATAGTCGTTGGAACCGATATACCCGTTCGACCGTTGCTCCGAACGGATCGAAAAGAATTTATGGGTTACCATTAGACCATTAGACCTCACCTTAACGGATAGATCAACAGTCATGGAAGCTTCATATCCATTGCAAGCAATCCATTGTAGAGTTACTTACTTATTCCTTCTCACCATGGCCGGAAGACACTTTTGCCCATTGAGAACTTGAGCTGACATAACAACCACATTGTGAAACAGTGATTACTCCAGCTTTACGCTCTATCTGATTACGGTATTGACAGTTCATTGACAACCCGAGACAGTGATCCTGATCTTGCATGTTCGACGAGCTTAGTGTAGAAGAAGAATCGGTGAGAGATGTACTTGATAGCTTAAGGACAGAAAGAGGAATGTCCACCGAAGTCCAAGCCTCATCATCGAGAGGAGTGGCAGCCTCCCCATCGACTGCTTGCGCTGGCACAGAGGTGAGAACTAAGCATAGACACGATGAAGACAACACTAGGATAGTGCCAACCATTCTACCTTCTTACATTCCCCCTTTAAGTGGTGAGATTAACAAGGATAGTGTCCCTTGAGACTTCGACTACACCCTAATCACTACATATCTACCGAAAGGAGTTCGCACCTATCACGCAGATCAAGACAAGGTTATAGCGTTGAAATGTTGAGACTTCAACCTGGGATATCGTAAATCCTACAGCATGCTCGCACCATCTAAGTACTTAACAAAGAATAAGGATTGCAATCTGAAGATCGTCCCTCAGCAATGGATGATGAACCTTGTGCAGTCTACTCTTCTCAACATCATGAAAATACCACATTTCGGCAGACATCAGGAGGTGACTGCTTGTGTGAAATTGCTACTAGCAAATTACCATGGAGGATAATTGTGGTTGAACAGTCGCATAATTATTGATTTGGCATTGATCAACAGGATTACTGGGCTTAGCATGCAGGGCCCTGATCCCCATGAGTACTACCTTGGGAAGACCACGGACCGCTCGCTTTCACAGAAGATTAAAGAGGCATATGGAAACGTTGAAAAAGGCGTGCTAGGTTACAAGGTCACATCTATCGAGACTGACGCAGTGCACCTCGCATGTCATTTGATAGCAGGGAAGCTGGTCTGTAAGAATAGACCTACGTAATTATCAGGCTTCGTAGTGGACCTCACCGGAAAATGCACTGAAGGACTGCAAATGAATTGGGAAAATTATTTGGTCAATCAGCTAGAGATTGACTATAGAGAAGCCCAGTACCAGGGGCATGAATTCCATTTCAGTTGGCTACTGATATTGATCGCCTTTGTTGCATGGGAGATATCGAAAGGAATAACTTTCCCATACCTCACCCCATTCGAACCATTAGCTGCAAAGTTCAGTACCTTGTGGTACTCGACGGACATGAGCAAGTAGTGGCAGTTAAATGCCATTTTTCACAGATACTATAACCAACTGAAAGCAACTATAGGGGGTGCACCTCACATAACCCTGAACACTTTACAAAGATTCTTACCTTTGATAAAGTTCAACATGGACCGCCAATTTATCTACCTAACTCCACGCGCTACTGAACACCAGGAACAGCTCCATTCCTATTATAAGTTGACTGAAGAAGACTTAGAATAAATCACCAAGGAATGGTCGGTGAACCTCCTTGTTCCAACAGATCCAGTAGACATTTCAAATATTGACAGCCCAGAAGCTACGTAGGACACACCAGGGCTTATTAAGACGAAGAAGACAAAGAAGACGAAGGAGATGAAGAAAACTGAAGAGGTTTAAGATGTGGATAGCCTCTCTGTAAGGACAACTTCTGTCACACCAGATCAAGAAGGTAACAATGAAGACTTAGAGGAAGTCGAGCAGCAACCAGAAGACGAAGTTGAAGCTCTAAAGAAGAGAAAAGGGTCACCTTCAAAGTCTTCCTCTAAAAAGAAATCCAAAGTGAACGTGACCAAGATGAAGACCATGCTCAATCCAGATGACTTCATCTTTCTACTCGCGACTTTGAATGAATCTATAGAAGAGATTACAGAAAAAAAGGAGGCCAAATGAGAAATGATGTACGAAAAAATTGAAGCTGAAATCCGAGGAGTACAATGAGCCCTCTAGTCTAATCGTGCAGTCCCCACTATGCTTATGCCAGAAGGAACAACTGAAGCAGGAGACGAGTCAGTTAAACTCCGCAGGATTGTCGACCTAGTCGAAGTACGCCTTCGGAAAGAAAAAGAAGTAACAGCACAGGCCACCCAGACCCTAAATCATGCACATGAGGAAATCATAGAGCAGTGCCAAGCTACACAATAGGAGAAGGAGGCCATCCAAGAGAAGTTTGATAAATAGCGTGCAAAGATCCAAAAGGAGAAGGAGAAACTTCTCACGAAGAAGATCGGGATCAAAGAGTTTTCAACAGAGCATTTCACTTTGTGAATGGCTTAGAACAGAAGGCAGGAGAACCCATAGAATTCCAAGTAATGAATCTTGTTGAAGTCATTCAACAGCTGCAACAAAGGGTAGTAGAATTAGAGCTCCAAGATATGCCGAGCACCCCGCAAGAAGAACGCAACCAGCAAGAAATAATTGTCCGCGGTACAGTAGAAAGGATCAAAGGACTCACTAAAGAATGCAAACAACTAAGTACCAAAAGTGTGCAGATACATGAGAGCCTGACCGAGAACCCATAATTACATAAACTAGAGTCGCAGCTCCAGGAGGCGAAGCAGCAGGCAGATAGACTTCAGATGCAGTGGAAGGCTCTACCAATAATAAAGAAAATGAAGAGGTCCCACGAACAGCGCGTCGTATAGCAGTAGATTCATATGATTCAGAGAAAGGTCATGGAAGTAATGCAACAACTTCAACCTTTACAGGATAATGTATGTCAACTATTCTTAAAGATTGAGAGCCAAGGGACAGACCTGAAACAGGCCGTGAACACAACAGAGCAACGCTTAGAAGGACCAGTTAGTAACACACTCATTCAATATTTTTCTAAGCAAGAAGCAGTAGCAAAGCAATAGGTCAAAGAAGATCGAGTGAAGCTTGAGGCCTTCGAGGTAGAGTTACCCAGAGAAGAGTGACTCGGGATGAGTCACAGGTGAGTGTTGGGGTCCTGTTGGCCCTTGACCAAGTTTTGAGGAATACTTGGTCATATTTGACTGTTTGGTACTTCGACTACCTATCGAAGACGAAGCGCATAGTGAAGCGGAGATCATGGGATCTCGCCACCTTTTGTGGAACCTTTTTGGGGGTTTTTTGGGAATATTGTAACGAGAAAGGGATGTCGACCATTGTTTAGGCCTTTTTCTATGTATAAATAGAGGTCTAGGTCATGTAAGAAGAGCCCCTATCTAGTCGATGGCTTAGTGCATAAGTTGGATCTATGTGATCATAAGTCTGTGAGACTGTAAGAGCTCTATGCATGCTGTAATAGTGCTAAGTGCACAGAGTGTGAGAAGGCTTAGTGCTTGGATCTACTCGAGGAAAGAAGATCTAGCGAGCTACGCAGATCTCTTGTCCTGTGCAGGGTAAGGGTCATTGAAGCTCCATGTTGTAACTGCTTGACCGAGATAATATAAAGAAGACTTTGTGGACATAGCCCCAGGGTGGGGGTGAACCACGGTAACTGTGTGTATGGTGATATGTGCTTTATTCTTATGTGTTTACCCCTCTCTCTTGCTAAGTGCTCTGATATGTTTAGATAGATATATTTATTCTTTGTGCTTATGAGATATGAATGCATGCTAGATATGATACATAATATGCTAGGTGCTTAATCTATTGAGTATAATGTGTTTATTATTGCTAAGTGCTAGATTTGAGTAATTACTGCGATGCTTTGTGCTTTCTGTGAAGTGTATTAATGAATGTATGTTAGGAAATAACTGATGCTAAGTGCGTTGTAAGCAAGATAATCACAGATCAGTTTCCCATCTAAGGTTGCAGACACCTGAGTCTTGCAACCACCCCTGCCTCTACCTCGGGTGAGACTTCAACTGCTTCGCAGGTGTTGCCGAAAGGGCCAGTAGTTAGGGTTTTGTTGGTGCGCTCTTGAGTGTTGAACCTTGGGTCTGTCCCTGTGCCAACAAGGTTCCATATATTTTGCATACCATGTCAAGAATAGAGCATTTTTTCTTCCTCATGTACCTTCTTAGGAATTTTCCTCTCTAAAGACCACTTCCCTATTTTCTTTCCATCCCATTATACCTTAGAGATATACTCAGTACCCTTTAAATGCACTCAATATTATCTATATGAATAAACAATTCCCTTTCATTGTTGTCATAGGTATTTTAATTTTTTCAATGCTCCAACTCTCCTAAAATCCACTTCATGGTACCTATTCCATTATCTCAAGACATTCAAGGACTTTGATCAGTCCTAGAATCCTTCCTACATTTATGGAGTTCCCATTGTTCATGCATTAACATAAATTATGGATGGGATTTCTTATCTGTAATCCACATTTGAAATGCACATTTTCCATCTAGAAATATTTTATTTATTTATTTATCCAAATAAAACTTCATTAGAGGTCTTCCAAATTGCTCATTGCACCAAGAAGTTTGATTCCTATGGCTTCCCAAATAAAATAACGCACATTTCTGAATAATTGGCCATACCTTTTTCCTCATACATGTGGATTCCTATTGCATCTTTTTCATATATATAGACCTCCTTCTAAACCTTCTATGATTTATAAGTAACCTTAAGCTTCTGAGTAATTTTTATATGACCACAATTGCTAGCCAAAAACTATAGTTTGCAATTCTGGAAATATATGCACAATTTTTCCCTTTACAATCAACATACATCTTCCTTCTCATTCCTTGTGGTTTTAGCTACTCAATTCAAAATTATGGGTGTATATATGTATTATCCTATAAAATATCTTTCCAATGACTACTTTCTTTCTCAATTCTGATTTTCGAGCAGAAAGTTATGGCTTTTAGAAGTTTTGGCCATTTTCCCTTTTATATCCCTGCATGTTGTAGTTGTGTTCTTTCCCTACTAGGACATTTTCAAGTACCTAAAACTCAGTTTAGGCTCCATGGATGACTTATATAGTCCATTATATTTCCATAGACTGCTCATGAGCCCCAAACTGACTCCCAAGCTAGGAGTTATTCCCTCCAAAAGAAAACTAGTACTAAATTTTACCCTTGATTGTTTTGGTCCTAACTCCTTCATACAAGCTCCATTTGGCGAACAGTTTAGCTTGTTGGAAATCTCTCCGAGATCTACCATTTTAGAAGTAAAAACTTGTGTCCTGGAAACATAGCTTGGTACAAATTTTATTTTGAAAAAATGTTGTTTGGGCCCTCAAAAATGCCTTGTAAGATGAAGCTCTTCAAAAACCAAATTTTTTATGGAAAAATTCACTAAATTACTGTTGTAACAGTCCTTAGATCCAAACCATTGATCTCAAAATTAAGAGTGATCCTAATCATTGATATTATTGGACTTTAAAATCTATTGATATACCTCTTCAATCTTATCAGAACTCATCTTCATAGTCTTCCCATCATAACTTCAATTTTTGGGTACATGAATTCCTCGAAAATCACAGTCCAAACATTGTCGGAATTCCTCCAAAACTCATAGTATGAAGCATTGTCATAATCCCTATTGAAAACCTTACAAAAAAACATCTTCCATATACTTGGAGCCTTTCTTCGTCGTCATAGTATTCCATCGGAGTGCTTCCACTCCTGAATTTCTTGCTCCCTCGGACAGATCTAACAGTCCTAGGAGTCGGGAATCAACGGCTCTGATAGCATTGAACCTTCAAATTTACATGATGATTAATGTCCCTTCCTTCCAACCTCTTCATAATCAACCCTATGGGGTCCATAACCATAATGGTTGTCGTTACACCGCACCCACTTACTGATCAACGATCTAGGTTATTCCTCAGAGCACCTCCTGTCGTAGTGCATCTCCTTTGGGTCAACAAATCACTCTGATCATCACCCCTATGATGAAAGGTCAGGATCTAAAAAATTCCAAATCCTACTGTCTAGGTTAAAATCAAGGCAATAAGGCTTCTCGACTCCACCTGGGCACTCACATCCATTTTCCACTTTGTTGGTGACACACGTCACGATTAAGACTCTCTGGATGTCGAGTTGGAAAGTTGCTTCATCATGACATCATTCTCTCTCTTTCCTGGCTTAAGAAGATCCCATGTCGATCTATGACTGAGATTACTTCTCAGTTATCGTAGATCTATGGTCCAAATTTCTTCTCAAGGTCTTCCCCATCGGAGTGACTCCACTTCGGGCATTCAAAGCTACTTTGACCCTCAGACTCCGATGATCATCATTATTTCAACTCGTTCCATCAAAATCCTCCCTTCAGACTCAACCTCACACATGACTCCAAAGTATTCTAAAACCCTCTTTCTTAAGGCCTTTCAGGAGTGCTTAGCTCTGATCCTCTTGTGATTGAATCTCGACCATTGATTCTCCAGGTCAAATAAATCTAGGTCGTTGATTTCTAAACTTCATGGCCATCATGAAATACACAGGAAATCAACTTCCATGTCTGAATTCGATCTTCAAACTGTAACTTGACACCATGAATTACCTTGCTCAGCTGCTCTAAAGCACTGAAACTCAAAAATCTTCTCATAATTTTTGGATTTCACTTATGTTAGCCATTTTTTCCCCAAATTCGTCACAGGATGAAATTTGCAACCATGAATCTTCTCAATTCATGTTGGCTCCTAACTCATACAAGCTCAACATTGAACCTTGAGCTCTGGTGCCATTCTATAACGTACACAACATCCATGCTAAGTACCCTTACTTTGAAATACGACCTTTCTTGTTGAAAACGAATCTAAAAACACCCCATACATATAATAGAAAACCAAGGGACAACAGGCCCATAAAACTTCATAGAAAACAACATGTTGATTTAACCATGCATATACAACATTTATTAATCATGAATGCATCCATTAAACACCCAAGAATTACACAGCATTCAAATAAAACATCTACACACAGCATTCAAATAAAACATCTACACAGTGGAATGATCATAACAAACACAATATAAACTTATATGTTTATAAATATAATCCAACTAGTTGCATATGAAGGATGAACCTCCCATCCACA
>SNQJ01S0166805.1:33455-46811 GCA_010110895.2 Picea sitchensis | reverse complement strand
AAAATGAAAATGTCTCCTTGGTATATATAGGAGACTAGGAGGTATAATTACAACTAATGGCCTAAATCCCACATAAATAAAATAACATTACTAATATAATATGCCCCAATTAAGGGGTAATGAGCCAATATTAGGGCTTAACATGGATTCATGGGGTTAGAGTGAGGGCCCAAAATAACTATTTCAGTTCTGTTGATTAGGAGAAGAACGATCCTGTGCAGATCATGGCCCAGGGGTAGGAGGTCTGCATCAGTTTGGTATCAAAGTAGGTTTTCACTTGTATCCTACAGGATAAAGGAAGATGGGGATACTCTCAGGCGTAGAGTGATTCATAAGTTTTCCAGGTGGGCTGACAGAGGATGAAGATGGCTACTGAAGGCCCTGGGCATGGTCACAGGGAAGACCGCAAGCAGAAGAAAAATCCAGAGATGGATCTGGAACTCGCTGAGATAAGGGAGAGAATGGAAGAGCTTTCATTGTGGGTGCAACTGAATCGAAAGACACATTGGGTGTATGAATGGCCTTTGAGGAGGAAAACAAGGTGTCCTGTCAAGAAATTGTTGGCCAGAAGATTGCAAAGGTTGTTGAGGAGGTGGTTGAGGTATGTGAAAAGCCTCAGGGCCATAGAGGAGATGGTTCATGCCTTTGAACCAGAAGCTGGGAGAAATCTTAGTGATGATGAAGAGATGGGATCAACTAATCTCATAGACTGCCAAGTGGGCAGTAGAAAATTCCCAATTTTCCAGGTGGGAAGGGAAAAGGAGATGAGACAGTTTGAAAGTCTCGGGAGCTCAGAAGTGAGTTCATGTCAGCAAGGAGTGTTGATGGAATTGGGATCAATTTATCTCATAGACTGCGAGGTGGGCAGAGTAGAAATCCCATATTGCCAGGTGGGCAAGGGAGAGTAGATGAGATTGACTGAAAGTCTCATGAACTCAGGGATGAGTTTCGATCAGCAAGCGGAGATGACAAAGAAGATGAGCTCACAGGGGAGTTCATATCAGCAAGGATAGCTGATAAGGAAGGAAGATCAGAAGAGAGTTCTGATGAATGGAGGGATAAGAGTATTCCTACCACATAGCCCAGTTGAGGCTAGAGAATGTGTTGCAAATGAAGCAACAGAAGAAGGACAGCCAACATAAACTGTCACGAAAGAAGAATTGGGGCAGACATCAGGAGATATCCTAGCAGAAGGAGAAGAAGAAGAGCATTCAATAGAAATGCTCGAAATTTTCAGTCAAGAGGTTGAACATGGGATAACTACTGCAATGGAAGTTGTAGCAGAAGAAGAACATGCAGATAAGATGCTCACTCCATGGGAGATGGAGTTGGAGATGCTGGAGGATTGGTTGAACCATCCAGAGACAGTAGATGACTACCACGAGGAGACAGTCATGCAGATGATAGTAGGGGAGAATTCTGAGGAATCACTCAGAATTTTCAGCCAGGGTGTTGAACAGATGATGACTATAATGTTGAGGCATGCAGCAAAAGATGAAGCCAAATCCCAGTCTGGAGAGTAGCTGGAGGAAGATGGAGCTGAACCAATAGAAGAAATGGTAGAAGCAAGTCTATCATAGAAGGTGACTGAAAAACAGTTCAGTCAAGAAGATAAGACTGCAAGGCTAAATTTTGTAGCGGAGTGGCAACTTAATGCCACAAGAGAGGAAGAATATGGCATGGGAGGTCTAGTTGATCTACCCATTTGCAGGGAAGAAGTGCAGTGGAGCAGGCTGAAAAAGGAGAGCCAACCTTGGGAGCAGCTGGACGAGATATTTGAGGAGATCATAAGGTTGATGATCAGATCAGCATAAGTGGTCAGCAAATTGAATTTGAGTAGATGAGAACCTGCCATAGCAACAGGGAAACAGAAGCAACAACAACAGGAAGGTGATGGAGCAGATGGACAACTCCAAAGAACTGTTTGGGATCCAGGTGGATTTCAATAGCCATGCTGGGAATCTCATGAGTAGGAGCTCATGAATTTTTCACAGTAGAGGAGTATGATGCAGGAGCATCACTCCAACCTATCTATGCACTAGCTAGCCAACACATCAAGCATGCATTCAATGTAAGGAGAGAGGTGCAACCCTCTCATTTTTCAAATTTGAAAATTGTATTAAATGTTGTAAGGCCGAAGAGCCAAAATCCATGCATGTGCACACTCTTTAGATGAAGGTTTTCTTAAATGGTTGTAAGGATAAGATATAGATCCGATTTGGACTAGACATCCATTCAATGTAATTGAATATAAATTAATGAGAGTTGGTGAGGATGGAGGAAAGAGCTCGAGGAGCCCCTCTTTGTATCTAGATTTAGTTCGGAGAGAGTAGAGAGAAGAATAGAGAGAATAGGTTGGATAGGAGAGGAGATCTAAGACTCTATTGTAGTTTGAGCTCGAACACATTATAATCATGCATTCTTGATTAATACAAATAGAGCAGTTTTTCCTGCATGTTGTTGTTCATGTGTTTATGAGTTCATGAATGAACGTCTCTATGTGTTGATGATATGTTGTAGATGTATGTTAGATGTGCATTTGCAAGGATAGATAGATTTCCCTATCTGTTGAGTTCTTTGATTTTCAGGTTTGGGTTCTTTATGGTTTCATGCAAGAGTGCATGACAGAGTACTGCGGTCTTTGAAAACCAGTGCAGGAGTGCACTTCTTAATTCTACGGAATTTCAGACAAAGACGTGTCAGTAGGGAACACTAGAGGAAGTCCTTGACTCAAGAAGGAAGCCTCAAGGTTGTTGAACACCTTGAGGTAAGACCGTGCAGAGGAAGGCATAGAGATAACATAATCATTGAAGGTTTTGTAGAGATCTGCTAGGAGGGCATCGAGCGAGTGCAAGGAGTGCACATGAGGAGATCTATTTCGAGTTTAGGGAAGACAAAATGTCTGAAGTTCTATGAAACTCTACCAGGAGGGCATTGAGAAGTTGCATAGAGTGCACAGAAGGACTCTTTTCGAGTTCTAAGATAAGAGAAGTGTCAGGGAGAGACACTTATAGATTTAATGAATACTTTGTTAAGCTCAACAAGGATGTATTGATAAAAAGGTCGTCAGGAGGACACTAGATTTCCCTTTGAGGACACAGAAGAGCGAATCCCCTAGAGGCTTGGGTAAATAAAGCTTAGGACGGATAGTGTCATTGTGTGCGGGGACCTTGCAAGGAGTGCAAAGGTCATGAAACCTTTTGAGGTTTCAAAGTGAACAAAGCTGAGGAGGGATAGCATTCCTAGAATGCAGGTGATATCCAAGAGAATTGAGCTTGTAGAGGAAGCAAAGGTTGAGGCCTTTGAAACTTCAGAAAATATTCCAAGGGAAAGGAAGAAGGCTATGCTCAATATAGAGCACAACTATCGTTACACTAGCTAGAGAGGTGAGATTTAAACCATCGAGTTTCACATCCAGACAACAGGAGGAGAGAGAAACAGGAAGACAAATAGATCTGGGCCATCAGATCTAGTGCAAAGGACCGATAGTCGTCGGATCTAGAGGAAGGCACACGGATTTTAACCTCTGGGAGGTCGCACATGAGAAAGAGATGAAACATATCGTGGAGACGCTTCGTGGAGAAGTGAGAAATCCTTTGGACCGTTGGATCTCACAGATCTGTGAGAAGGTTAAGGCTGAATGTCTTTTCGACATTTCGACATTTCAGGGTTCGGTATTTCATAAATCCCAATGACAAGGAGTTGGGGCACTTTGCATTGAAAACCCCGAAGTCGCGAAATGCGACATGTCCTTGGAGTAGGGTTGTGGTCATGGAGGAAGCAACCATTTCAAAGTTAGGCATTAACACATTTTGGGGTTCAGGAGATCGAAGGACGAAGAACTGTCTGCATCCAGAATTGTGGGATTGTGAATTCTAAAATCCTGAAAAGTGGACCGTGGTCGGGTAGATTTTGGCATTTCGGGACCTGGGTGGTCGATAGGCTAGGAGTTGGGAGACGTGGATTCCCAAATCATGAAATCACAAAGCCCCGAAAACATTCGAAGGAAATAACATGAGCCAGAGTTGTTGAACCCATTTCGGCATTTCAGTGTTTGGGAAGCAGAGGAGGTGAGATTTTGGAGTCACTGTATCGTGAACTCCCAGTTTGTGAAATCCCAAAAAGATATGAGCCCATTTTGGCATTGATCCATTTCATGAATTCGGGGAATGGAGTGACCAATGGTTTGAGCCATTGCGTTTCAAACTCCTGGTTACTGAAATCCCGATACAGCCACAACGTCGTGGTTGTGTACAGGTGAAACTCACGCCTAGTGCTTGTTCGCATAGGTGGGGTTTCCGAAGGACCTGTGGATCAGATTCGTGGGGTTCCAGTGAGGGTCGAAAGAACTATTTTAGTTCTGTGGATTCAGAGAAGAATGATCCTGTGCGGATCTTGGCCTGAGGGTAGGAGGTCTGCATCAGTTTGATATCAAAGAAGGTTTTTACTTGTATCCTGCAGGCAAAAGGAAGATGGGGATACTCTCAAGCATAGAGTGATCCATACGTTTTCCAGGTGGGTAGATAGAAGATGGAGATGACTACTGAAGGCCATGGGCGTGGTCACAGGGAAGACCACAAGCAGAAGAAAAATCCAGAGATGGACCTGGAACTCGCTGAGATAAGGGTGAGAATGGAAGAGCTTGCACTACGGGTGCAATAGAAAGCAAAGACACATTGGGTGTATGAATGGCTTCTGAGGAGGAAAGCAAAGTGGCCAGTCAAGAAATTGTTGGCCAAAAGACAAAAAAGGCTATTGAGGAGGTGTTTGAGGTATGTGAAAAGACTTAGGGCCGTAGAGGAGATGGTTCATGCCTGTGAACCAGAAGCTGGGAAAAATCTCAGTGATGATGAAGAGATGGGATCGTCTGATCTCATAGACTGCCAAGTGGGTGGTAGAAAATTCCCAATTTTCCAGGTGGGCAAGGAAAAGGAGATGAGACTGTTTGAAGGTCTCATGAGCTCAGAAGTGAGTTCATGTCATCAAGGAGCGTTGATGGATATGGGATCAATTTATCTCATAGACTGCTAGGTGGGCAGGGCAGAAATCCCATATTTCCAGGTGGGCAAGGGAGAGTAGATGATATTGATTGAAAGTCTCATGAACTCAGGGATGAGTTTGGACTAGTGAGAGGAGATGACAGAGAAGATGAGCTCAGAGGGGAGTTCATATCAGTAAGGACAATTGATAGGGAAGGAAGATCAGAAGAGAGTTCTGATGATTGGAGGGATAAGAATATTCTTGCCACATAGACCAGTTGAGGCTAGAGAATGTGTTGTAGATGCAACAATAGAAGAAGGACAACCAACATAAACTATCACGAAAGAAGAATTGGGGCATACATCAGGAGATACCCCAGCAGAAGGAGAAGAAAAAGAGCATTCAACAGAAATGATTGAAATTTTCAGTCAAGAGGATGAACAGGGGATAACTATAGCACTGGAAGATGTAGTAGAAGAAGAACATGCAGATAAGATGCTCACTCCATGGGAGATTGACTTGGAGATGCTAGAGGATTGGTTGAACCATCCAGAGCCAGTAGATGACTACCACGAGGAGATAGTCATGTAGATGATAGTAGGGGAGAATTATGAGGAATCACTCAGAAGTTTTATCCAATGAGTTGAATAGATGATGATTGTAATGTCGAGGCATGCAACAAAAGATGAAGAACAATCCTAGATTGGAGAGTAGCTGGAGGAAGCTGGAGTTGAACCAGTAGAAGAAATGGTAGAAGAAAGTATGTCAGAGAAGGTGACTAAACAAAAGATCGGTCAAGAAGATAAGACTGCAGAGCTGAATTTTGCAGTAGAGTGGAAACTTAATGCCACAAGAGATGAAGAAGATGGCATGGGAGGTCTAGTTGATCTACCCATTTGCAGGGAAGAAGTGAATTGGAGCAGGCTGAAAAACGAGAGCCAGCCTTGGGAGCAACTGGATGAGATAATTGAGGAGATCATAAGGCTGATGATCAGATTAGCAGAAGTGGTCAACAAAGTGAATATGAGAAGATGAGAACCTACCATAGCAGCAGGGCAACAAAAGAAACAATAGCAGCAAGGCGATGGAGCAGATGGAAAACTCCAAGGAACTGTTTGGGATTGAGGTGGATTTCGATAGCCATTCTGGGAAGCTTATGAGTAGGAGCTCATGAATTTTTCACAGTAGAGGAGTCTGATGCAGAAGCATCGCTCCAAACCAACTATGCACTAGCTAGCCAGCACATCAAGCATGCAGTCAATGGAAGGAGAGAGGCGTAGCCCTCTTGTTTTTTAAATTTGAAAATTGTATTAAATGTTGTAAGGATGAAGAGCCAAAAGCCATGCATGTGCATAGGATTTAGATAAAGGTTTCCTTAAATGGTTGTAAGGATGCTATCTAGATCCGATTCGGACTAGACAATCATTCAATGTAATTGAATGTAAATTAATGAGAGTTGGTGAGGATGGAGGGAAGAGCTCGAGGATCCCCTCTTTGTAAAAAGATCCTCTTTGTATATAGATTTATTTCAGAGAGAGTAGAGAGAATAATAGAGATAATAGGTTGGATAGGAGAGGAGAGTCAAGACTCTGTTGTAGTCCGAGCTTGAACACATTGTAATCAAGCATTCTTTATTAATACAAACAAAGCATTTTTTCCTGCATGTTTTTGTTCATGTTTTATGAGTTCATGAATGAACGTCTTTATGTGTTGATGATATGTTGTAGATGTATGTTAGATGTGCATTTGCAGGGATAGATAGATTTCCCTATCTATTGAGTTCTTTGATTTTTCAGGTTTGGGTTGTTTGTGGTTTCATGAAAGAGTGCATGACAGAGTACTGCGGTCTCTGAAAACCAGTGCAGGCATGAACTTCTGAATTCTATGGAATTTCATACAAAGATGTGCTAGGAGGGTGCACTAGAGGAAGTCATTGACTCAAGGAGGAAGCCTCAAGGTTGTTGAACACCTTGGATGAAAGACTGTGTAGAGGAAGGCATAGAGATAATAGAATCACTGAAGGTTCTGTAGAGATCTATCAGGAGGGAATCAAGCGAGTGCAAGGAGTGCACATTTCAAGTTGAAGGAAGACATAACATCTGAAGTTCTGTGAAACTTTGCCAGGACGACATCGAGCAGTTGCATAGAGTGAACAAAAGGACTCTTTTCAAGTTATGAGATAAGAGAAGTGTCAAGGAGAGACACTTACAGAGTTACTAAATACTCTATTAATCTCAGCAAGGAGGGATTGAGAAGAAGGTCGTCAAGAGGATACCGGATTTCCCTTTGAGGACACAGAAGGGTGAGTCCCCTAGAGGCTCGGGTAAATAAATCTCAAGACAGATAGAACAGTTGTGTGCAGGGACCCTGCAAGGAGTGCAGAGGTCATGAAACCTTTTGAGGTTTTAGAGTGAACAAAGCTCAGGAGGGATAGCGTTCCTAGAACATAGGTGATATCCAAGAGAATTGAGATCATAGAAGAAGCAAAGGTTGAGGCCTTTGGAACTTCAGAAAATATTCCAAGGGAAAGGAAGAAGGCCATGCTCAAGGTAGAGCATAACTGCCATTAGACCAATTGGAGAGGTGATATTTGGACCGTCGAGTTTCACGTCCAGACAAGAGGAGGAGAGAACAATAGGAAGAGAAATAGATCTAGGTCGTCAAATCTAGTGCAAAGGACCGATAGTTGTCGGATCCAGAGGAAGGTGCACGAAGTTTAACCTCTGGGAGGTCACGTAGGAGAAAGATATGAAACAGATGGTGGAGACGCTTCGTGGAGAAGTGTGAAATCACGTGGACTATCGTATCTCATAGATCTATGAGAAGGTTAAGGGTGAATGTATTTTCGGCATTTCGGCATTTTGGGGTTGGACATTTCGGAAATCCTGATGACAAGGAGTTGGGGCACTTTGCATTGAAAACCCCAAAGTCACGAAACATGACATGTCCTTGGAGCAGGGTTGTGGTCATAGAGGAAGCAGCCATTTCGAAGTTCGGCATTTCGACATTTTGGGGTCTGGGAGATCGAAGGACCAAGAACCGTCTGCAGCCGGAATTGTGGGATCATGAATTCCAAAATCCCAAAAAGTGGACCATGGTGGGGTATATTTCGGCATTTTGGGACCCGGGTGGTCGAGAGGCCATGAGTCAGGAGATGTGGAGTCTTGACTCATGAAATCACGAAGCCCCGAAAACATTCAGTGGAAATAGCACGAGCTAGAGCCGTTGAACCTGTTTCATCATTTCGACATTTCGGGGTTCAGGAAGCAGAGGAGGCAAGATTTTGGAGTCACTGCATCGTGAACTCCTGGTTTACGAAATCCCAAAAATATCTAAGCCCATTTCGGCTTTGATCCATTTTAGGAACTCAGGGAATGGAGTGACCAATGGTTTGGGTCGTTGCGTTTCAAAATCCCGATTACTGAAATCCCGATACAGCCATAATGTCGTGGTCACATGGAGGTGAAACTCACGCCTAGTTCTTGTTCGCAAAGGTGGAGTTTTTGAAGGACCTGTGGATTGGATTCATGGGGTTCCAATGAGGGCCTGAAAGAACTATTTCAGTTCTGCAGATTCAGAGAAGAATGATCCTGTGCAGATCTTGGCCCGAGGGAAGGAGGTCTACATCAACGCACCATCATTCTCTAGAGAAATACACTAGGAGATATCATACTAGTTCAGGGCTAGGGAGAAACCCAAGTGTGAACCATGTAGAGAGATAGAGGAGAAGGCCTAAGGGAGATATCTTTCAAGGTGAACTCAAGAAAATCAAGCCACCAAATTTCAATGGTGAGAATAGGAAGGGAGAAGAGTCTGAGGCCTGACTATTGGAAATGAATAAATATTTCCAGCTGCATTATTACCCTGTAGGGTAGAAACAAGAATTGCAACCTACCACTTGCAATTAAAGACAACAATGTGGTGGGATCAAATTAAGCAAGCCAATAATATGGATGAGAATAGGGTCCCATGGAGGCAATTCAAAGGATATTTCCAAGAGAAATATTTGTCTGAGCATTGCTATGAGAGGAATATGAAATATTTATTTGAACTCAAGTTTGAAAGCATGAAAATGGATGAGTATGAGAAGAGGTTCTTTGAATTTCTAAATTATGTTGACTTCACAAAAGATTAGAAGGTCAAAATCCAAAGGTTTTTGAGTGGGTTACTCTCCTTCTACAGTGACAAGATTTAATATGATAACCCTAAGACTTTTGGGGAGACCATAAGGAGACCAAGGAATCTCTATGAGCAGGGAAGAGGGAGGTCATTCTTTCAAAATAATTGGAATTCCACGACGAAAGGAAAGAGGGAGAAAAGGAAGAAAAATTTTAATCCACCCTTTTTCAAGAATAACTCTCAAGTAAATCAGGAAGGCCAATTTTCCCAAAATTAACACAATACAACAGATTATTTTGGACAAATTCCAAGGTAGCAGCCTGTACAATGTTGGGGATGTGAGGGGAATCACTTGTTTAAGGACTACCCTCACAAAAGAGAAAGAATGAGAACTATCCACAAAATTCATGGGTATGAAACAATGGAAGATATGGGAGGAAGCATGCCAAGGATTTATGCAACCTTGGACAACCAACAAGCATAGTATCAATCCCCCATGATTGAAGTGGAAGGTAAGATTGATAACCAACCCATAGTAATTTTAAATGATTCTGGATCTATCCATAGTTACATAAAATATAACATTATTGAAATATTTCCCTTGCAAAGGAGTAAACATAAGAAATCTTGGTTGGTTCATTTGACCACAGGAGCTAAGAGAAATATCAATGAGTTGGTTAAATATTTCCCAATAGACATGAATGGAATCAACATGAAGGTATATGTGAATATTATACCTTTGGGTTCATATGAATTTCTAATTGGAATGTATTGATTGGAAAAGCACCATGTTTTCCTAGACTATTACAAAAAGAAAATAAATTTTCTTTTCAATAAAGGGAAGAAAGAAAATATTCAAGGAATTCTAAGAGTTGTAGTTGTTAGAGAAATTTCATCCATGCAGTTGAAAAAGAGTTTTAGAAAAGAATGTCAAATTTTGGTATCCCACGTGGAAGAGGAAACTAATGATAAAGTGGGAAGTGTTGAAGATCATTTGGTCCTAAATGATTTTGAATATGTTTTTGAGGAAATACTAGGATTTCCATCGAAGAGAGACATTGGTTTCTCTATTTATTTGGTTCCAGGAGCTGCTCCGATATCCAAGACACCTTACATAATGGGCACACTAGAACTGAAAGAGTTACAGGTGCAATTAGTGGAGATTTTGAAGAAGGGATATATACACCCAAGTGTATTACCTTGGGGAGCCCCAATTATTTTTGTGAAGAATAAATATGGAACCTTAAGGCTATGTATTGATTTTAGAAATCCGAATAAGGTCACTATAAAAAAAAAATATCCCTTTCCAAGGATTGATGATTTATTTGATCAGCTGAAAGGTGCAATAATCTTTTTCAAGATTGACTTAAGGTCAAGATATAATCAAGTGAGGATAAAAGAAGAATATATTATCAAAACAACATTCATAACAAGGTATGGGAATTATTAATTCATGGTAGTGCCATTTGGACTATCAAATGCCCTGACTATTTTTATGTGTCTAATGAATGGAATGTTGAGGGAGTACCTGAAAAAGTTTGTTATTGTTTTGTTATATGATATTTTCATATAATCTAAGTCTGAAGAGGAGCATGAGGAGAATTTGAGAATGGTTCTAAAGTTTTTAAGGGAGCACAAATTGTATGCAAAGTTAAGTAAGTGCATATTTTATCAAAAGAAGATAAATTACTTAGGGGATACTATTTCAACAGATGGGACAATAGTTGATCCCGAGAAGACAGAGGCCATTATAGGATGGAAAATACCAAGAAATGTGATGGAGGTCAGATCATTTATGTCTCTCATGATTTATTACTGAAGATTCATAATAGTGTTTTCAAATATTGCAATCTCAATCACTTCTTTTCAAAACAAGGGAGTGAAGTTCAAATGGACACCATAATGTGAAGAGAGCTTCCATCAATTGAAAAACATTTTGATAAGTGTTCCCATATTAATTATTGTAAATCCAGATGAAGACTTTATATTTTTCACAGATGTGTGCAAGGAAGGGCTCAGTGGAGTCTTCAATCAAAAAGATCACGTGGTATGCTATGAGTCTTGAAAATTAAAAGAGCATGAGAGAAATTATGCTAGTCATGATCTAGAATTAGCAGAAATTGTACATGCGTTAAAAATGTGGAGACATCACCTCATGGGGAGGATATTTGAGATAAGAATAGACCATTGTGGTATGAAACATTTATTTGGACTACCAGCATTAAATGCTAGACAAACTAGGTGGCTGAAATTTCTTAGTAAGTATGACTTCAAAATTAAACATATCAAAGGAAAATAAAATCAAGTGGTTGATGCACTCAGCATAAGAGATAATGAAGTGCATAATACATATTTCAGCCATCAACATGTACAGGATAGATTTAAAAGATAAAATTATTGAAGAAACAAATTCAAATCATCATTATTTGCAAATAAAGGAAAAATTACAGAAAGAAAATTCACAACAGAAATTTAAAGATTATGAATTAAACGAGGATATAATCCTCTTGTATAGAGGCAAGGGGTATGTGCCAAATTCCATGGAGATGAAAAATATAGAGTTGATGGAAAGGCATAATGTTCCATATGTCGGGATCCTAGGATATCATAAATCCATTATAGTTGTAAAGAGCCAATACTTTTGGCTCAGAATGGAGCAATAAGTGGCTAACTACATATATCGATGTCTAGAGTGCCAAAATGTGAAAACATAGCACAGACATCCAATGAGGTTGTTTCATCCATTTCTAATTCTAGAATGTAAGTGGGAAATGGTTACAATAGATTTTATTACAAATATACCCAGAACAATGATGCAACATGATTCCATCATGGTGGTGGTGGAAAAATTGAATAAGGAAACATATTTTATTCATGTGAAGACAACACACAAGACAACAAACATTACAGACATTTACATGAAGGAAGTTTCCAGGCTACATGGAGTGCCTGAGGAAATAGTTTCAAACAAGTATTCCAAGTTTACATCCAAATTTTGGCAAGGTTTGTTCAAATAATTGGGACAAATATGAATCTTAGTATGATGTATCACCCAGAGTCAAATGGGAAAATAGAGAGGACCAATAGGATAATTGAAGACATTTTCAAAATGTATGTGATGGATCAACCATTGAAATGGGAAAACTACATCCACTTAGTGGAGTTTTCTTATAATCATGGGTATCAAGCCTCATTAAAAATGAGTCCACTTAAAGCTTTGTATGGAAGGAAATGTAACACACTAGTGATTTGGAATAACCCAGCAGACAAAGCCATCATTAGGCCAGATGTTTTAAAGGAAATGGAAGAGAAGATGGCAAGGATCGAACAAAATTTGGCTGCCCAAAATAGGCACAAGAGTTATGCCAACAAGAAAAGATGTTTTAGATATTTCAAAGTGGGGGAACATGTTTTCCTAAAAGTAAAATAAATAAGAAGTTCGATAAGTTTGGGTTGTTTCCCGAAGTTGGCAGAAAGATAGTGTAAAATGCGAAGGGGATTTTCGGGTGAACTAGTATGCATCATGGACCGGAAGGTCAAAGTTCTCAGGAACAAATCCATAGGGATGGTAAAGGTTCAATGGACCTACTGTTGATTAAGGTTGGTTTTCATTGATGTCAACCCTTGAAGGAAGTTGGAGAACCTAGATTTGCATAATGGAACCAAGTTTGTTTGATTATAACGACATGATTTTTGATATATTTTCAAGTAATACTATTCTATATGGATATTACATGTCATTCCATTTCCAGTGGTATGTGGAACGCCACATAACTCCTCATGGTTAGAGAGTTATGGACATCTAAAGTTGGAGAACCCTCATGAGTCATCTAGAAACCCCAAAAGGTCAAAGTAGTCAAAGTAATTTAAGAGATTCTTAGAAGGTAAATAACAAAGTGAAGTGTTGAGTGTACTATAATTCAAAGTGAATATAAAATAAATTATTTAAATAATAAATTTAATGGATAAATTACTAAGTTGACAAGTGGTTAGAAGTGTGTTAGCCCTAAAATAAGGAAAGTGGTTTAAGATGGTTAGAAGGTAACCCCTTGAGGTAAAGTGAAGTGATGAGTGTACTATAAGTCAAAGTGGATACAAAACAAATTATTTGAATAATAAATTTAATGGATAAATTACTAATTGGACAAGTGGTTAGAAGTTGGTTAACCCTAAAATAAGGAAAGTGGGTTAAGATGGTTAAAAGGTAACCCCTTGAGGAAGCTACATGAAAGTATAAATAAGAGGGAAGGATCTCTC
>SNQJ01S0166805.1:0-20945 GCA_010110895.2 Picea sitchensis | reverse complement strand
TTCACGAGTACACCCAGTTTTCCATTTTTCATGCTTAAAGAAGGTTATAGGTGACAAGATCCCAGTTCAAACTATATTTCCAGAACTTGACGAGGAAGGAAAAATCATATTGGAGCCAGAAGCCATCACTGACACAAGAATTCACAAGCTGAGGAATAGATCCATTTCAGAGTATCTCATTAAATGGAGGAAACTACCGGCTGAAGATTCCACTTGGGAAGATGAGTCCTTTATACAGAAGAATCCAGAGTTACTCAAGCATTGTGGAAAACACTTGTCGCAAGGGGAGGGGCATGTTAAGCCCTAAATAATGGCTCATTACCCCTTAATTGGGGCATATTACATTAGCATTGTTATTTTATTTATGTCGGCTTTATTCCATTAGTTGTAATTATACCTCCTAGTCTCCTATATATACCAAGGAGACATTTTCATTTGGAATCATTTTGTAATTGTACATTTATGTGGGCATAAGGAGGTTTCCCCCTCAAAGAGGCTTATTATCTGAATTTCTTTGTTTTTCAAGGTGTTGAGTACTTATTCTGAGGTTTTTCTATGCTATATTGATATTTGGTTCTTAACATAGCCAAATAACACAGGGGGTTGTAGCCTTCTTCTAGTTGTAGCCAGAGAATTGGGGAGTTGGAGCTTCCCTCAGGTTGTAGCCTAAGAAAATAGGGGGTTGGAGCCTCCTTCCAGTTGTAGCTGGAAAACAAAGGAAGTTGGTGCTTCCAATGAATTTAATTCTTCAAGACATATAAGAAAAAGAATTATGTGGTTTTCTCCTGCTTTGGGTTTCCACGTAAAACACTGGTATACTGTGTATGTGTATGATTGTTCATTTGTTCATTTCTTATTTTCTTTGCAGTTATTGGATGACAATTCTACATTGATATAACACTTGGATTATATGGTTAAAAATGATTAAATTGATCTATTACTGATTCACCCCCCCTCTCAGTAATCCAAAAACTACTACGATCCTGAATATGCAACATGGGAACATGAAGAAAACATGTAGGAAAAATACCCACATTTTTTTCCAATTTTGAAGAAAAAAGAAGCTGAAAACTAAGACTCCATATTTGGACAACCAGTTACCAGAATCACATATCTGAAATTCTTGGTCGCCTATGCTTATATCTCTAATAAAAGAATGGTGAAGCTCAATGGACTAAGGGAAGTGAAGGGGGAACATTCCTTGGGTCAACAGTTTTAGTGTAAATGTGTTGAACCTGCAAAAAATAGATCTAACTAGAAAATACTACACACATTTGTAGAGAGAAATTAAGAAAGAAGAAGAAGGAGAGAAAGAATGGAAGAATTCTCATTAACCGTTATGAATAATGAATAATTTACACATGATATACTCTGTATAACTCAATGAGTGCGCACTGGAGGAGAACCAATGCACCATGGTAGTGGTCTAAAGTGATATGGACACACACCATCAATAATGAGAGTGAACTGCCACCTAGTCTAGTCTCTCAGGAAGTTACGGGCGTGAACTGCCACCTAGGTGAGTTAACTAGTCAATGAGTCTTCATTTAACTGAGTAAACAAAGAGTAGTGAGGAGTAGATTAGGGAATCAAGGGTAATGCATCATTTTGGTGATGATCCCAAGGCAAGTGCGCATTAGCATGGTGATGATCCCAATGTTACATTGTGACAAAACAAATGCAACATCTAAACTCAACTCAACTAGTCAAACTAAAGTGTCAACTGAAAGAGAATATTCTCTAGGTGGAATATTCTCCCTTAAAATATAGGAGATTAGTTAATGACTAATTATGACTAATAAAAAAGGAAAAACCTTGGGAAAAATAAATTCTAGGTGTGTGTGAAATAACTCCAACACCCCCCAAGAACATCATTATGGTGAAAATAAAGAATGAGTCCCAGCAACGAGGCCATGTTAGGTACCCAAATACAAAATATACACTAAAATAAAGTGAGGAAATAGGGAAAACCTCATGGGAAAATCCCCCCCTCAAGGTACAATGTATGTAAAAAGAAGAACTATAGTTGTTAGGAAATTGTGTCCTTCACTCCAAGATGACTTCGTAGAGAATGGAACTTCTACTCAGTGAAGGTCTTGGTGAAGATGTTTGTCATTTTTTTTGTTGAAGGACAGAATTGTAGGTCGTTGATCCCCTCATGTACTATATCCTAGATGTAATGCATGTGGATCTCGATGTGCTTTGTCTGCTGCCTTTGAAATGGATCTCTGCAAAAATTTAGAGTTCTCTGGTTGTCACACCAGATGATGATCGATTGATGAAACTGAATGCGTAACTCAGTGAGAAAATGTTTGAGCCACATAGCCTGAATGGTTATGTTAAATACCCCTCTATAATCTGCCTCGACTGAAGATAGAGAAATGGAAGCTTTCTTCTTTCTTGACCAACAGATAGGTCTGGAACCAAGATTGAGTGAGTAACCAGATGTGGACTTGCGATCAGTGTTATCACCAGCCTAGTCAGAATCAATAAACTCGATGAGATCTAATGTAGAGTCTATTGCATAATAAATCCCAAAGGTGATGGTTCCCTGTACGTGTCAAAGGATACGCTTTGCAACCTTCCAATGTAGCTCATGTGGCTCCTGCACGAAACTAGAAACTGTGCCAACTACATATGAGAGGTATGGTATGGAGTGTGTGAGATACAACAAGCTCCTTACTAGATGTTTGTACAGTGTGTTGTCAACCGGTGGAGTTTCCCTACCATCCTCAAATTTGAATCCTAATAGGAAAGGAGTCGGAGCAGACTTGCATTTTGTCATGTGAAATCTCTTAAGGAAATCTCAGGCATACTTGGCTTGAGACAGTTTGATGCCTGATGCATCCTAGCTGATCTTGAGTCCAAGTAAGAACAACCGATGATCAAAAAATCATCAACCTACGGAAGTAAGAGTATAAGTGAATCATATGTCCCAACCATGTATATATTCAGGTTTGATTTACAATGTACAAAGTTATGTGACAACATGTAGGAGTCCATCTTGTCATACCATGCCCTCGGAGCCTGCTTGAGGCCATAAAAGGACTTCTTCAGTCAACAGACCAAAGATGAGTCCTGCATAAATCTCTAGGGTTTCTCCATGTAGATCTCCTTGGAGAGATCACCATGAAGAAATGAATTCTTCATGCCCATTTGATGGAATTCCCATCCCTTGGTTTCCACAATGGAAAATACTAATCGTATGGAATCCATCTTCGCTACTAGAGTGAAGGTCTTATCAGAGTCAATACCATGAACCTACTAAAAGCCTTTGGTGAAAATATTGGATTTGTATCTGCTAATATGTCCATTCGATGTGCTCTTGGTCATGTAGACCCATTTGAATCTGACAAGTTTCATCCCAGAAGGAAGGGGAACCAAATCCCAAGTCTGGTTCTTGAGAAGGGAGTTGTACTCCTCCTACATGGAGGATTCCCAAAAGGGATTTCCAATAGCCTCACCATAATACTATGGATCTGAAGAATGAACCAAGAAAATATTCCTCGAGGGAAATGGTTTAGTGGAAGTGAGTGCAATAGGAGGCTCCTCGAAATTAGATCAAGTCCTCCTAGTATCGGTTGGATCACCAATGAGATCCCCTGCATAATCAAGAGTAGTATGTGCCCATTTGGACCTCTTCTCTGGCTCTGCAACTACATATGGATGATATGAATCTACATCTGACTATACTGTCTCTGAATCTGAATCATGTGAGTCCTCCGAATCAAAACTCTCATCTGAAGAAGATTCGTCATGTGCATGCTCATCATCTCGGATAGGTGGAAGAATGAAGGTGTCTGCATGCGGTTGTTGAGGTACATGCAAGACACTTTCCTCGAATTGGACACTATGCTCAATGATGAGTTGGTCCGAGGAAATATCAATAAGCCTATATCCCTTCACATTGTCTAGGTATCCAAAAAAAATACATTCAGTTCTCTATGGATCAAGTGACTTCCTCTTTTTAGAGGGAATCTGGGCCCATGCACGTGAACCAAAAATGTGAAAGTGGTTCACTTTCGGTTTCAGGCCACTCCAAGCCTCGTAGGGGGTCACATCCTTGACAGATCTATGGGGAGATATGTTTTGGATGTATGTTGCACAATTAAGTGCTTCATCCCATAGTCTCTATGGTAGTGACTTTGCATGCAACATGCAATATGCCATGTCCTTTAGAGATATGTTTTTCCGCTCAGAAACTCTATTTTTCTACGGAGTATATGGAACTGTGTGCTGCAACTAAATCCCTGCCACATGGAAAAAATTATGGATCTCAGGATTTACATAATCTCCCCCATTATTAGATAAGAGGACTTTGATCTTCTTTCTGAACTGTGTCTCAACAAGGCTTTGAAATCTTTGAGGTGCTGAAAGACCTCAGGTTTTTTCCTGAAAAAGTAGATCTATGTAAAACGTGAGAAATCATCAACAAAAATGAGAACAAACCTCTCTTTTTTTATGGATGGATGTGGAAAAGGACCCATAAGGTCACTGTGGATCTGATATAAAGGTGTAGAAGCTCGTTGAGACCTTCCTTTGTCGAATTTCTCTTGATGGTGTTTTCCGAGAAGACATCTCTCACATACTCCCTTGGATAAATGGATGTCTGGTAGAACATCAACCAATATTTTCTTGCTAAGCTATTGCATGTATCTGAAATTCAAATGTCCAAACTTTTTGTGCCTTATCCTACTACTTTCATCAACATGAGTAAGCAGTAAATCATAATCAGGTTCAATAAATTCACTTTGTCGAATTTCTCTTTGAGGTGCTTTCCGAGAAGACATCTCTCACATACTCCCTTGGATAAATGGATGTCTGTAGAACATCAACCAATATTTCTTGCTAAGCTATTGCATGTATCTGAAATTCAAATGTCCAAACTTTTTGTGCCTTATCCTACTACTTCATCAACATGAGTAAGGCGAAATCGCAAATCGTGTTCAATAAATTAAAATGTATACAATCTAGGATCAAGGATTTACCTCACCGTAGAAACCCCTCGAGTTGGTTTTGTACGTCATATATGTCCAATGTAAATTTGGTATGAATAAGGACCATTTCCGCGTCGACTCTTCATATGATAAACTGAGAGAAGGTTGACAGAAAGTTTGGGAATATGCAACACATTCTCAAGCTTTCGGGCTTGTTGAGATCAATCATTCCTTTGTCGGTGACCTCGACTATAGAGTTTTCCCCCATTATAATAGGAGGACATTTGCATGCATCCAATGAAGAATATACTCTTTGAGGCACCCATGTGATGTGATTCTCCTAAATCTACCATCCAGGCTGGGAGAGGAGTTGATGGCAATCAAGGTAATGGCTAGAATTGTCTTTCTTTGATATCAAATCTTTTGTCTTCTTCTTCTTGGCACCCCTCGGGGATGCGATCTGTTGTTTTGTTGAAGTATTCGAGACATTAGATCTATTTTTTGCATGTAAGCAAACCAAATGGAATCCTTTGTGATAGTACATTCATTTCTCCCCTTTTCCCATTTATATATGGAGGCATCGGTGAAGTGTTTTATGTACCCTTCCTTCTTCAAATGTGCATGAGCTTTGCATTTATATTTATATTTAGATTTCATGGACATTTTGGCTGCCATATTTTCACAAAGTGAGTGCATACACCCTTTGGGCCTTTGATTGTGCCCATGTTGATGAGCTTGGTTTTCTCAGGTCGTGGATTCAATAAATTCCTCAAGAGAAGGAATCTTCCGGGTGGCTCTTAGAGGCGAATCGATAGAATGGAATGTGGATACAAATACATAGAATTTAGGACCAAGTTTCGAGAGAATGGTGAGGAACCATTCAAGTTTCTCCTTCTTATATTTATCAACCCTGCAATCTTTGAGTTGTGACAAGAAATCCTTGAATTTTGTAAAGAAACTTTGGATATTATCAAGCTTTTTGATCCAATGTAAGAAGTTCCACCTCCAAAATGTGTCCCCTCATCTCACCCTTTTGCCAAAGATCCCTTCTAAGGTGGTCTATAGGGATTCATTGGGAGTCTTATAGGAAGATATATGAAAGGGAGATCGGGAGAAATAAGACTAAAAATTGTTATGAGTGCTTCATCCATGAAATTTAAAAACTTGGATTTTTCTATAGTACGTTGCTCTGCTCTATCTAGATTCAAGGTTAACCTATACAACCCTCCTCGGTTTGAATATGTATGGCTATTTTCCTTCCATGAAAAAATAGTTGTATAGTGTAAGAATGAATTCTTTTTGAAATCCATCTTTCCGTTGTCTTCAATCTTTTGTACCTCGCAGAAAGAATTTTGGTGTAGATTTTGCTTAGTAGTCCATTGGCTATGATACCATTTAAATGTGTTGAATCAAGTAAAGAATATATCTAGCGGTGCAACATACAAACATTTGTAGAGAAAAATTAAGAAGAAGGAGAGAAAGAATGAAGAATTCTCATTAACCAAGTTATGAATAATGAATACTCTATTACACATGATATACTGTATAACTCAATGAGTGTGTAATCGAGGAGAATCAATGCACCATATTGGTGGTCTAGACTGATTTGGACACACACCAATTATGGAGGGAATTTCCACCTAGTTTAGTCTCTCGCAAAGCATTTGAGTGAACTCACCTAGCCGAAAGTTAATCCAATAACTAGTCTTGAGTTCACCGGATGAACATAAAGTAGTGAGGAGTAGATCGGGAATCAAGGATAATGTGCTAGTCCGGTGGATGATCCTAAGGCGCGATATCATGGTGATGATCCCAATGTTTCATGTAGGAAAACCAATGCAACATCTAAACTCAACTCAACTAGTCAAACTAAAGTGTTTATCCTCAAAGAGAAGATTCTCCGTAGTAATACTCCAATGCCATGTAGACCGATAATGACTAATTATGACTAATAAACAAGGAAAAATCTTAGGAAAAAGAAATCCTTAGGTGTGTGAAGTAACCCAACAATTATTGTACCCTTAATTCTCAAGGTATTGTCACAGTGTGTTAAGAGTTTGTAGTCATGCCTTTGTCTTGGGAAGACCAATGCATTCATATTTTGAGTCATTAAGTGTGTGATAGTTAAACATAGTTACTAACTTAACTAGAACTCCCACATAGTTCTCGCTATGGGTCCAATTTTGACTCGCTTTAAAATGAAATGAAAGCATCGGTAGCACCCTCCTTTTACGTGGTTTTTCGATATTTTAAATTTTCGATCCATAATGCTTCCACATTTTTTCAATGCTTATTTTCATCTATTTTCAAATTTTTCAAATTTGTTTTTTTATTCAATGGTGTTTTTAGTCATTTTTTACATCTTTCAATCTAAAATATTTTTACTATTTACTTTTGAAGTTACAATTTTTCATATAATTGTGTCTCCCAATAATTTATTGTTCCATGCTTTTAAAATATAGTGAAAACACCATTTTTAAACACATTGTTTACCTTCTTCACTTCAATATATAGAAAACAATTGTAGTTAAATAACACTATTTTTTAATATTTAAAAAATATAATTAAAAAAAAAAAAAAAAAAAAAAAAAAAAACTAAAAAACTAAGAAAAATAAAAGAAATTGAAAACAAATATTAAATAATAAAATAAAAATTAAAAAATTCATTTTAAATCTCAAATTTCTCCTAATTTGAAAAAAACGTAAAAAAAAAAAAAACAAATATATGTCCAAGCTAAAACGAGAGAAAAAACAAAAAGTAAAACAAATTTAGCCTAAAACTTCAGAAAGGTTTAAAAAACACAAAACACAATTAAAATATATATATATTAAAAACAAACTAAACACCTTAACTCCCCAAAATTTAATACAAAATTAAAAAAAATATTAAGAAAAACATAAAATTACAAAAAAAATTATATTTTTTATTAAAACTTAAAAATATGTAAAATTTTATAAAAACAAACAAATTAAAAACAATATATGCATCGGTGATGGGAGGCAATGGGGGGTGATGTCGGGCATCACCCTAGCCCCTAGGGGCTAAGCCTTAGTCCCGTGGGACTAGGGTTTAGCCACTGGGGACTGGGGTGATGCTCGACATAGCCTCAACCCTCACGGAAAAGTCGTGGGCACACACAGGGCTTGGTTGTGGGGGGGCTGGGGCAATGTCGGCATCACCCCAACCCCCATGGGTTAATCCCTGGTTCCACGGGCCTAGAGCTTAGCCTGTGGGTCGGGAGATGCCTGGCTCTCTCCCCACTTAATACTAGCCAATGCTCCAACCTCAACCCATCGGCTGGAGTTGGTGCCATGGTGTCCTGGGTTGGGGAGGTACGTGAATCGCCCCAGCCTTCTCACACTAAGCCCCGGGTCCCCCATTGGACCAGGGCTTAGCACATAGGGGCTGGGGCGATGTTGCCCCACGACACCCCGATAATATGTAGGTTTGTAATTTAAAAAAATATTTTAATTCCAATTAAAATTTTATGTTATCAACTGCAAAATTGTATTTTATTTTATTTTTATTTAAATGTTATTAAATTTGTTTTATATTTTGCATTTTTTTTTTTTACCTTAGTTTCAATTAAAATTGATACAAGGTTTTGGTATAGTAAAATGGTTTTAAATTTAAAAAAAAATGTCTTTTATTTCCTTTTTGTGAGTTGATTTTAAAATTGATTGTAAAATCTTTATTCTTTGTTATTGATTTTATTAAAAAAAAAAAAAAAAAATTTAAATATTTGTTTTTAAAATATATATCTTTGGATTTTTGTCTTTATCTTAATTTTAAGTTTTAGTTTAATATTTTGGAATATTTTTTATTTTAGACATTTTTGGTTGAATTTTGTTAATTTTTTTGTCAAGCTTTAATTTATTTTTAATTTACTTTTTAAGTTTTTAATGATTCTTTTGTACAAAAAATACATAATATTTAAAAATTCATTGTTTTGGAGTGATTTTTTTTCTTTGGTTATTTTTCTTTTCACCTTATTTTAATCTCTTTTAAAAAAAATGATTTTTGAATATTATTTTTTAAATGTGTTTTTTGTCATTTAAAAAAATTGGGAAAAGATTTTATCCTTTCTATTTATTTATTTTTTAATGTATATATATATTTTTAAATTGTAAATAAATTTTCAAGTGACCATTTGGGGTCCAATTTTGGGTTGTTTATTTACGTGGGGATTTGTTGTCAATGCCACAATTTCAATTAGGTCGTAAAGAGATGTGATTTTCACATTTAGGAAAAAAAAAAAAAACTTTGTTTTAATGAAGATCACTTTTGATTTAAGTGTTGATTTTTGCTATTTTATGAGCTACTATCCGAAGCTCAAGGCCATGTTTGAAAATGTTGTAATTTTGACCCCATTTAAAAATATGGTGTTGTTGGTAGCACCACTTTTTGATTTGGGGGTTGATTTTCATGTTTTCTATGCAAAAATATGGGTTTGAAGGGCTAGAGTTCTCGTTTTGAGGTCATAGTTCTCGTTAAGTCGATAACTTTGTTTTAATCATGAGTCTAAGGTTGTTGCCATAAGTTTTGATATGATATGCCATAAAAGATTCAAGTCATAAATAAAAGTTCTAGGGGAAGTGTTTTCAAACTTGTATCATGGATCATAATGACATGTTATGAGAAATATGGAGCCATCACAAGTCATCATGTTGTATATACTAATATTCCAAAGTGATTTTGATATTTGTCTTGTAAAGGATCACATGTTGTGTAAGTTTGTTGTGCAAAGATTGGCGCTACCAAAATTGTCAAATAATTTCAAAGGTCCAATCAAGCTTTCAAAATCAGGTTTGCTTGACATGTGAAATTTTTTTTTCCCTCCCTTTTTTCCATGTGAGGGATCTCTTTCATCAAATGTGCTCCTCTGCCATAGAAAATTTCAGAAAAACGTGTGCGCTACGCATGCTCTATTCATTGCGTTATGAAATCCAGGATTCATTGCGCTACACAAACCCTGATTTATCCGCTACACAATCTCTATTTTATCCACTACACATCACCTGTCCTTCATAATTTCCATACTAAGAAGGTATTTTTTCCTACCAGGTAACTTTTGAGTTACTATGATCTATGATTAAATGACTGGATCTTCCTTGGCCAATTCCTTTGATCCTATTTCTTGTAAACCCTAGCTATGTTTCTCACTGTGTAGAGTCACCTACCTTAACCCTAGCCATCAACTTGTTTTTCCTCCATAGTCACAATGTGTTCAACATATATATGCAGGATGGAAACTCAAGGGAAGAAGAAATATAATAAGGGAGGGAGCATTTTAAGAATCGAGCCACAAAACTTGAAATTAGTAAACTTTGATCCAACAATTAGGGTTTCTTTTGAACAAGCTAGATGCATGATATTTTGTAAGAAAATTCAAGGGTATAATGTGAAGTTGACAAAGGATTTTTCCCTCAACTTCAATGGCGTCCAGATAGAGGTTTTTGATCTTACTTTCCATGTGTCAGAGGAAACAATAAATTTTGCAACGGAAATTCCATCCCAAGGGGAGAAATGGTTCAAAGGTATTCCCCTTGATTCCATCTTCTACACTAATTTCTTGAAGCCTAAGTTAAAAAAACAGAGTTTTGGTACTACCATTACAAGAGAGTGCATATTGGAACACTATGAAAATATATTAAGAGTAATTCAAAGATATTTCACATGTGAGGGGAGATTTGACAGGGTATATCGGTACCATATTAGGCTTTTAATGCATTTCACAGGAAAAAACCCTTTAAATTTACCTTTTTACCTATACAGAAGCTTAGGTAAAATTTCAAACAGAGTGCAGGCTAAAGTTGACTAGGTTAAAACCAGCTTGTTTCATTTTTCTTTGGTGAAATTATAAGTGTTGAAAGAACTTAAGAATCTGAACAGGGATTAGGATTCTTTCTTAGCTTTAGCAAGGATTTATTTAGACCCCAAAGGAGACACTCCCCTATCATATGAAAAAAAATCTCCTTTATTCCTCAAGGAGTATAATAGGAGGGATAAAAGGTCTACATAACAAAACCATTAGAAAGGAAAAGAAGTGGAAGGTGCTTCACCATTCCAACAAGCTAAGAAGAAAGGAAGAAAATTACACTTTGCAGATGAGGTTGTTGAAACACCAAAACTTAGTAGTCTAATTACAAGATCAACAACCAAAATATTTCCTTCCCTACATACACAATATGTTGAACATACAACTCAAGGTATTAGTAAAGATCAATTTTAGACAGGTGAAAAGGATTAAATAATTGAATAATTGCAAGAACAAATTAAGAAATATCATCATACCATAGCACAAATCCATTATGAAAATAGGGAGATGAACATGAAACTCATTGAAATGGTTTCTAGTAGTTCAACACCAAAAGAGGTATCAATGTCAAAGAAAGAATCAACACCAACGATTCCACAAAGTTCTAAGGGAAAAGGTAAAAAAAGAGTAGTTGAGAAGAGTCCTAAAAAAATAGAGCTTCCCAAACCTACAACTCCTTTGACAAGATCTTCAACTAGAAAGTTAATTTCAAAACACAAGCCTACTGAAGAAACACATGCACAGGACTAGTCCATGGAAATTGAAAAGATACATACCTCACCTGGAGAAGGTGAGAGAAATTTCAAAAGGCTCAAAAAACAATTAAGAGAAGAACATGATTTGATCATTCAAATTAGGGAAGAGAACATGATAGAAAGGAAAGACTTTGATAAACACCTTCATGATTGTGGACCAACCATCTCCAATTCCTATGCAACTATTTTCAATGCCCACTCAAATTTAAGAAGAAATGCACTCTTGCATAGGCAAGTGGAATTTATGAAAAGACATAATTTGTCATTGAGGAAAGAAAACAAGACTCTGAAACTAAGGATGAAACAAACAAAAGTTGATGATGAAGCCAGGGGAAGTTAGACCTACTTGCAAAGGTGTTTGAAATATAGAATCATTGATATCATAGTTTTGTTTTTTTATCAGTAAAGGAATAACATGTTTTTAGTTTTTGTCTAGAAAAGAATGATGCACAGAACGTGCGTAGCGATCTCATGTTACCCAAGTGTTGTAGGTATACATTTGATGAAGAAATGGTGGGAAATGTTGTTGGGATGATAGAATGATTAGTTATATCCTCCAGAGACTTTGTAGTTACCACCTGTGTGAAGATAATTGAAGAAAAAATACACGTTGTGTAAACTCGCTACACAACTATTGTAGCTTACAGTTACACAACGAGTTGTAGTAGATTGCTACAAAAACATGTCAGGGAGCCTATTCAGCATTCAAATCAACCCAGATTCGTCTCCAACTATATCAAATTACTCACATCAGTCCTAGAGTTCGAGAGCATGATGAAGAATATTCTCTTTTTGAAAATACTCTTATGTAATTAATGTGGTAAAAAAAAATTCTATTTTTAGCAGATACTTTAATTTTTTCTTATTTTGTGTCACAAGATCCAAAAATGAAGGAAGGTGGTTGAATTTAGACTTCCTTATCTTAGGGATGGATTGTGCATTTATATTGGATCATTTTGAATGTACAAGGGGTTGGCAAAAGCATAGAGTAAATTTTGTCTTGAATACTTTGTAATCTTTTTGAAGTTTAATGAAATATTAGTGCAGAATTACAATGTTATTCATACTAGAGATTCTTGTGGTGGTGATTTGAAGTGTGTGTTTCTCTCTCATGTATGTATTTCTTGTTTTCTTTTCTCTTTTCATCTGCAACCTTTATATACTTAAATTGGAAATATAATAGTCTGAATTCATTTGATATTGATGCTTTAGATTCAAGCAATTTAAGTATTGTTATCTCTTCTTAACTCAATCATAATTCATTCCAGTTGGTGCTCTGAATGTAGTTAATTGTTTTCTCTTTCTTCCATCATACAACAAAAAATAAATAAACTAAAATATTATCACCTATCTAGCCTATAATTCCTTTATAGTTCTACCCACCAGTCACTGATAATTACATTTTCTTCAAAGTTGACTCCATTTCCCAATAGATTCATTTTCCTTCCTTCCAACAAAATTTATAAATATCTTTATCTAAACAAATACCTAGCCATTGATCTTTAAGAGAAAACTTATTTTCAGAGACCAAGTGACAAGAGAGATCCCTCTATGAACTGAAAGGGCTAGTTTTAGTTCTAAAGTGGTTTTGTGGTTACCTTTGTGATTTGATTCCTTAGCCAAGCAATTTACATAGTGATAACAAGCAGGTTGAGAATAATGCGAGATTATTGTTGGGACTATTGTTGGAGGGTAAAGATTGCAGAATTTTATTTTATTTTATAAGTATTGTGATCTAAATTTACATATGTAGTTTGTCATGGTATGGTGCATCTAGGACAATGAAAAATTGTATGGGAGGGGGAATGTAACATCCTCACTATGATCTCGAGCTTAATTAATGCATAATGTAGATATAAATGTGGTTATGGCCAAGAAATGTGAATGTCTTTTTTCAATTGTAAATAAATATAATGTAATATAGGTTTTTGTGATATGGACATAGATGGGGGATGGATAATATAAAATACAGAGGGAATGCCTAGAGAGTGCCCAAGAGAGGTCCAATGGGAAATAATTTATGGGTATTAATTCAAACCCACTTTTCTGAATTTTATTATCATTTGGGGAAACCTTCTATTTTCTGGTTGAATGTATGAGATCCCAATCATTGAATACCTATCATAGGGTGGGTGTGAGAGTCGCATCCCATAGTTATTGGAGAGCATGGGGTTGAGGTACAATCAAAATTGGGCAAAGTGAGTAGTCAATTGTCTTGGGGAAAGAGAGGAAATTCATATAAGTAGTAACATGTAGTTTTAGACATTAAATTTTTGACAAGAACATAAAGGAGAGAAGAGGGGAGAAGATCTTGGGAGTTGGAATAACAAGGTGGGGAAAATTCTGGAGCATTTTTTAGGAATTTGAAGCTGGAAATTGAAGAGCCAAGTTGTCAGGCCTAAAGAGTGAACTCTTGGGTGAGTTGAAATGTATCAACAACTGTTTTCTATTATTTTTATTTGTGATTTTCCTGGAAGTGAGTTCCCTTGAGTTCCTAGCTGAGGAGTTCCTAGATATATGTTCTTGAGAGACCCTAATAAATGAATGGGACACTCAATGGACTGAGAGCAGTGAAGGGGTACATTCCTTGGGTTGGACAGATCAAGAGGAAGATAGATGGAGGAAATTTGGTATTAAACTGTGAGAGGCATCCTTATTTTGTGGATTCTTAGCCCCATCTCGTAGACAAATTATTTTTGAGATTTGGAAAAATAGGTCTATGGTTGGGTGAGGCATCATTCCTAGGAATATGGTTGTACAAAATCTCTTTTAAAGATAAGTGTTTATTTATTTTGCTGAGTTATTTACGAGTTCATGGATATGTAATTACTCTGTGAATGATGATGGTTTTTAAGCTGCTATATATGTTTTATTAGTTGTATTCATTCTTATTTAGAGTGTCGTAGATGCATTTAATTATGGGTATCATAAATTAGTCAAAAATGAGTTTGAATTGTAGCTGGTAAGTGACATGAATTAACTAGCAAAATAAAATCTCATTTTATGTTTTTTTCCATGTAGTAATGTTCCCTGGTTAATATGGGGAAAGTTAAATCATACTTACATGACCTCCAGAATGAACCTTTACATTCCACCGTGCTCACTTTGCACCCATACTTGGAAAATTTTCAAGTATTTTTCCGTGGGTCTATGAGACATTATGATCCATCGTAAATCTCACCTTTTGGGTCATCTGATCTGTGACTTGTGGTGACCTCCTTGGTCATCAAATCACTCACCCTATGGGTTGTCCAATATGTGACACATGGTGACCTCCTGGGCCTTCATACATCTCCCCCTCTGGATCGTCCAATATTTGACACATGGCAATCTCGTCCATCCGACCAATTGTTTTCTGGTACATAGTCATTTCTTCAAAATCTCTTGGTACTTACTCATTCTTAAAACTTAGACAATTCTCAATATTTCACCACCAACCACAAGTATACAACATTTCCCCAATTCACTTAGTTTGTCTGACCGATTTTTTATCCTTGGTCATTTTCATATCTCATTGTGCTCCATGACACCTCATTTTTGAGACATCTTTGTCCGAATGATTCTTGATACTTCACCATTTCTTCGAAGTCTTACCATGGGTCTGCGACACTTCCATGATTATTGTTACCTCATTCATATGACCAATTCCTTACACTTAGTCAATTTTTCAAATTCCTACCGCGGTTCTACAGGTTCATGCCCATTTCTTCACATAATCTCGATACTCTACCACTCCGCAATGCCTTGATACTTAGTCAATTTCGATATCTATTTTGTTGAAATGGAAGACGAGGTGGCTTCCATGTGGAAGTATTCTTCATGTAATGGATTACATGGCATCGATACATGTCCTAAAATGTGGCATCTGCAAAGTTTCTTGTTATGGCACTAACGTGGACTCCCTCTAATGTGGATTTCATCTAACTAGACCTGTGGCACTGATGAGGTTGTTACTGTGGCACTAAAGTGGCATAGTTGGCCCACCAAGTATCAAACTTCAATCCTTTGGTATTTAAACATTAAGCTCAAGAGATGAACGATCACTATTTAACCATTTATGAGTTCATATTTTTTCATGAAAAAACTTAACCCTTTCCATAGAGTCAAGTAGTTCATTTTTACATTCAAACAATGTTCTTTCATGTTTTTTTTATAAACTCTTTTTAATCATTTTTTCCTCATGAATGTGGGATTTGAATCTTTATCTAGATCTGGTTATCTGGTCCTGAACCTCTTTTTCCAAACTCAATAAATGTCCAAACTTCCTATGCGCTCTTTGGATTTCTTGATGATCTTCGATCTCTCGTCTAATATCCAATTGTCACTTTTTCATTGCTGTGCAATTTTGAAATTTATTGGATTGTTCTCACTCAATCACTTCGTCATCTGGGTGAACAAATAACACTTACAAAAGATTGACAATACACAGTCATATTTGCACGTAGAGGCCCATCAATTTACAGGGGAATTCTTTACATCCTTTGTTTGGTTTGATCATTGGATCTTTCATTTGCAAGCGAATTTCGCTCTTCGATTTATTGCTTCTCCTTGATCACGTCCAATTTCCATTCTTATTTAAACAAAAATACATTCATTGAAAATATTCAATCTCCCCATGCCTATGATATCAATGACATCCTTTGACATCAATGAAAACACAAATTACAACAACTAATTCCCTTATCCCTTGCACGACCTTGCACTGATATTTGTTTGCAAAGGGTGTGGGTATGAAATTGGAGCTAGTGATTTTTAGAACCATTCTAATTTTTCATTCTTTGTTTAGGATTTATCTATCGATGTCAAAAATGTAACTTCAGCATCCACGAGTCATGTGTTTGATCTCCCAAGTGTTGGGTTGTGACAACACACATTTCACTTACATTTATTTGGGTGGAGGTTTCTCAAGCATTTGGCTTTCCATATGCCTGGAAATGCTTGAGAATATCCCATTTAAATGAAGAATCATGTGAGGAGCCTCTTGGAACTTGTATTCATTTCTTCATTAATTGGATACAAAATAAATATTATCATTTCCCCCATCTATTTGTCTATTTTGTGTGTGATGTTTTATATTTCTCTATTTTTGTCTAAGTTCATGAATTTTGTTTGTAGGCCTGAAGTCCAAAAAGTGGTATCAGAGCTGATGTCGGGTGAAGGTCTGTGAGAGAAAATGGAATATTTTCATTTTCATGTAGAGAAGGAGAGTCCACTACAAGGTAATTGAGGTTTGGAACTTTGTCGGTGAGGAGGGAAAACCCTATGATTTCAAAAGGCTACTGGATGCTAAGGATAAAGGTTGGCGAGGAAGAAAAGTTGGAAGCCATGGAAGAACTTAGAGCAAAGTTTCCTCTTGGGTATATTTCTTATGTATGCCAAGTTTTGTTGGGATCCTCTTTTGTCATATTTATGTTCCCAATAAATTCATTTTTATTAAACCATTTCCTTCATAATACATGTCCATCTACACCATAAACCTTCATTAAATACCTTTATTCATGACCCATTGTAACACCCCTTGTTTCCCCAACTTGTAATTAATCATAATTGATGATTTTGATGCAATGGTATATAAACATTGTAAATGTATTTTGTCTGATTGGGAATTCCAACAACTTATTGTGGGGTGGAGCCTTGAGTACAGGCCACGATACTACTAGAGGAATAAGAGGATATTCTATTAGACTAAAAGAAACCAAGCCTCATTGTTGAAGAATTAATTTGGAAATATTCAGTCACTTCCCTTCACCATGATTTTAAGGAAAAATAAGTTAATAAGGGAGGACTGGTGGTTGAAAAACCAACCACCTTTAGTGAATGAAAGAATGGGGGGGGGTTGCTTGAGGTGACATAAGTTGTTAGCTAGAGGACAGCAGGAAAATACCTCACGAGTTCCTATGAATAACCCATGGGTGCCTTTTGACAAAAATAAAGGGGATAGGTAGAGAACCCGTGGAGGAGAAAATATGAAAAAAGAAATGAGGAAAAATGGAGGAGTCTAAAAATAAAAAAAAATCGTAGGACTGGTCTTAAAAACCAAGAACCCACCCTGAGCTAAGGGGTCACAAGCTTTATGATGTAGAATTATTTGATAAACCTCAAAGAGGCCCAATCTAGGAGAGGTGATCATAGATAACACCTTGGTGGTATCATGGCTTGGAATGGGAGTGGCCTACTGCTGAAGTGACTGAGCTTGCAGAGCCTATGGTTGGGTGGAAATGAAATAACCCACAATAGTTGGGTGGCTACATATTGTAATAGATAATTATTCCTTACACCCCATATATTGAGTAGGGAAATTAGATGGATGCATGTGAATGTGTTATATTTGTGCATGCTTGAAATCGACGAAATTAATGTTGGTTCCTTGGTAAGTTCTTGCATCTGAATGAATGTGTTTAACGTGAGTCTTTATATTTGAACAATTTTGGAACTGTATATTTGATATTCCTATGTTCTCAATAGATTCTATATAGTAGCATGATGTTTGTGAAGAGAACACAAGTACATAAATTAAGAGATGGATAATAATATTTAAGATAAATGGAATACTACAATAATGGCATGTTGAAGACCAATCAAGGTCAATAAACCTTGTGTTGATTCCTTTATGGCATGTTGAAGACCAATGAAGGTCGATAAACCTTTTGTTGATTCCACTCTTCTTAACAAGAATGGTTATGGGGAGTAAAATATTCATATGAGTGCCAAGTAATAGGCTTTGTGATTGTTGTAAATGGAATAGGAACCTTAAGCCCTACATAATCCTCTTGTGTGGAAGTTGAAGGGTTGTGGGATGTAAATATTCATCTGAGGAAGGAGAAGAATACTATAGTAGTTTCCTCAGTAAGGTGAAGGCCAAGAAGGCCTCATAAAAACCTTGGAAAATATTCAGAAGTTTCCTATGAATGGCTAAGTCCAATTTCCAGGCTGTAAACAGGAAGAAATCATGTGTGAGTGAGGATACAGTGCAACTGTTGATTTATCTTAGTGGATAGGTCCTGAACCTTCTCTAAAGAAGGATATGGTGCTTTGAGAGGATGTACCTCGAGTCAATAGGATCAATTAGATCCTTCCACAAGATTTCCAGGAAAATCCTGGACCATAGAAGAGAAACGAGAGCCTATCGAAGTGTGAGGTCATAAGGGACCGTGATGGGGGCAGATCTAAGTCCAAGTGAGCCATTTATCTCTCAGAGTGCGTACCATAAATAATTGTGACCATTGATGTTGTGTGAAAGGAAAAATATTCTATCTCATGGATCTATGCCTTACCATATAAGTACGAAGAGAGAGAAGATGAAGCTCTGATAATCCAGCGTGCTAGAAAGGAAACCCACATGTCCTTAGGAGTGAAAAGTGTCACTAGATGGATGGTTGATGAAGTAGGAGTGGTTTCAAAAGGCTGTGAAATACTTATGGAATTGATGGTGATCTAGAACATCAAATATGAAAATGTTATATATCAATCATTGATCATGGAGGAACCATCGAAGTCAGTGGTCGGAGTGTCCTCCATTAAAGCACTCCAATGAGAAAGGCTCGAGGGACAATTTAGACCGTTAATCAGAATAAGTTGAGATCAATTATCATATGTAGATATCCATAGGGTCTCTTCTAAGTGACATTAAGAGGGAAGGTGATGTCTTGCTAACGGGGTATGTCTACGTACCCGAGGGTAATACATGGCAACCTGTATTTGGATGAAGGAATTGGGAGTGGTTCCCTGTTGAGATCATACCTTTGAATGGGAACTTTAATTATCAATCATAGGATTTGTGGGTGGAGAGACCTCCACCATTGATAAGAGAATAGGTTGTTAGAATGCTTGTGCATGGGGTTGATGAGGGACTCTAATGGAAAGGCTTCGAGAATGAACCCAAGTCGTTAGATCTATCAGAGTGTCTGCAGGAAAGGATTTGAACTGTCATATCCATAATAGTGATTTTCATCAGAGTTTTGTACTCAGAGTAACCTAGGACGTCGAGGTGTAGGAACTCTGATGGTAAGGCTCCAAAGGTTGATTTTGTTCCTAGATTAGGTGGAGTCTAAGTAGAGACCTCAGCCGCTGGATATATGATCCTTCCTGAATGGAAATAAAGGAGTATGATGATATCATGATGATGGGTAATACTAGCATGTCGGCTTACATATCCCTTAGGATGATGCATGGAGATAGTCGATTGGCTGATGGATTGAGCATGAACCCTGTTGGCTGAGAAGGGCCTTCAACTCTAATTTAATCAAGGTCTCAAGAGGATGAAGTTGATAGTGCCATGTGTCGATCATAGAAGGTGCCATGTGGCATAGTGATTTGGAACTTATAGGTGAGATTTTGTGGGAGACATGGATGCCACATGTAAGGTGGAGTTGGTGCCATGTGTCATGCAGAGATGATGCCACGTGTCAAGAGGATTTGGCACACGTAGGTGAAAATATGAGAAAATATGGGTCATTTGTTGAAGTTTGAAAGGTCGATAAGTCTATGTGGTGGTCAAGAACACCGATGATGATGAAGGCATCGATGATTTGATGAGATTCGTTGATCATTGGTGGGTCAAAGTTAATATCCATCATATATTTATGAAGATCCCTTTATAGTTTATATAATGGATGACGATGTGATGAGTGATGTCAAATTCCATCGCATCCGGAGGAAGACAGGTGTCAACACCTGGTTCATCGTAAGTTCAAGGGTGGGCCTCGTTTGGTCCAAACCATTGGATGCTCATTTAAAATATTCAACCGTTCGACCTAGGAGAAGAGATATCCAGACTTATCATCGTAGATTGAAGGGATGGAAATGATAGGTGTTGGCTAAGAATGTCATCGACGATGGAGGCATCAGAGAAATCATGAGGATCAATGGATTTGTGGGCCAGTGAATATGGTCCATTGATCTAGGTGTAATGTCATCGGAGCACAGAATAATGGAAGGGTGGGTGTTAAGCATCGTTTCCTTTAGAATCTTCAACTCAATTAGATTCATTGGATGAGATATGCAAGGATCGTTGGATATAGAATAATCTTGAATAATAGATCATTGTCATAAGTTTTGGTTGGGTCTTTGCGACCCATGGAAATAAAATCTTGATGACAACAACTACAAGTTTCTTGGGATTGGAACCAGGTTTCGACAAATTGTGTTGCCAACTCCACGTCAGAGCCACAGTTGTGTGATGTCAATTAACACTTTGGATAGGAAACTATGTGGGTGTCATGTGCCAATGAGGTGGCACCTTGTTGTGGGGTATTATACCCTACAGACTAACAAGCTAGGGCTTTAAACTTGTACGCAGATCATGACCCTTCATAAGCTACCTTTAACCTTCTACCCTGAATCTAAACCCCTTTTCTTTAAGAAAACAAGGGAAGAACTAACTAACCTTTTTATCGACGGTTGATGTAGCTCCTCCGTTGAGCTTTATCTCCTTG
>SNQJ01S0166803.1:3160-14217 GCA_010110895.2 Picea sitchensis | reverse complement strand
AATGATTTCAACACCTTATGACAGGGCAGTGGTAAGGTGCTTGACTATGAGGCCCATTTCATGGAGCTACTCCGGTATGCTCCGCACCCTAACACTGAGAAACCTAAGGTCAACAGATTTGTGTTCGGCCTTAACGGAAGCATACGTGCAAAGGTTAGGATTTTAATGCCTGAAGCCTTGCATGATGCCATCCAGAAGGCCCTCATAGTAGAGGAGGAGCTTATCAGTGGGGGTCAGACCAGGACTCCAGTGAGACCATCAGGGCAGGTGTCATCTAGAGCACAGCAACATCAGACACCAGCCAGACATACGCCAGGATATCGTGGCTTCTAGAGGGGATCCACTTTCACTACACCTCGGCGACCGACGCCTTAGCAACGGACACCTTATCGAGGACCATAGCATTAGCAGTAACGTCGACTGAAGCAATAGCAGTTTTGGCCGGTTCAGCAGAATAGACCAGGATTCCAGGTCGGTGGGTCGTCATCTTCTACTTTAGGTACTAGGACTACTGGGCCGAAGAAGGGGTGTTGGACGTGTGGGGAGCCACACTACCAGCACGATTGCCCTGTGGAGAGGACTAGAGCATCCGAATCAGCTGGACCCACTACCGTGAGAGATATGGGCAAGGCCCATCGGATTCATGCAGCGGTGAACAACTACCCGACAGAGCATCAGTTGACTGTGCTCGAGCCGATAGGTACCAGCGCTGACTAGACCCATAGTATTTTGATAGATCCCGGTGCTATCAAGAGTTTCATTTCTGGTGTAGTGCTAAAAAGGATTAAGGTAAAGGCAGTCAAACAGGACGAGTTTAGCTTCCTAGAGATGGCCTCAGGAGCCAAACAAAAGGTTGGGGGAAAGGTTACGAGTTGTGTCCTTAACCTGTGAGAGTTTTTCACAAGGGCCAACCTGTACGTCACAATCCTAGGATCTTATGATGTTGTGATTGGTATGGATTGGTTAGAATCGCATGAGGCAATACTCAACTATAAGAAGAAACGGTTGATCTTGGTCGATGACGAGGGACATAGACAGGTGATTGTAGGTCGAAACCAGGGAGTTTCCTGAGGTTCATCTCTTCCTTGCAACTTCGAAAGAGCATGCGCAAGGGGTGAAAGCTTTGTGTGATCCTTGAATTAAACGAGAAGGGAGTAGCAGAAGGTCTAGAACACCTTCCAGCGGTGAGAGAGTTTGCAGACGTGTTTCTGGAGGAGTTACCTGGGATGCTGTCAGAGAGGGAATTGGAGTTTACCATAGACCTAAAACCAGGGACTGAACCAATAGCAAGAACACCTTATCGTATGTTGACCCCAGAGTTACAAGAATTGAAAATACAACTGAAGGAGTTGTTGGACCTGGGACTGATACGTCCTAGTGTGTCACCGTGGGGTGAACCTGTTATTTTCATACGAAAGAAGGATGGATCATGGAGGCTTTGCATTGACTATCGTCAACTGAACAAGGCCACGATCAAGAATCAATATCCGTTGCCAAGAATTGATGATCTGTTCGATCAAATGAAGGGCGATACAGTGTTCTCAGAGATCAAATTGCGATCAGGATACCACCAATTACGGATTAAGGAAGATGACGTCCCTAAGACTGCCTTTCAGATGAGGTTTGGACATTATGAGTTTACTGTTTTACCATTTGGACTGACAAACACCCCAGGGGTATTTATGAGTTTGATGAATGGGGTGTTCTGCGAGTACGTGGACAAGTTCATCCAGGTATTCATTGACGATATTTTGATCTACTCATGGATGATAGAGGAGCATGATGAGCACTTGCGCTTGGTACTACGGTGTCTGCAAGAGCACAAATTGTATGGGAACTTGTCCAAATGCTCATTTTATCAATCAAAGATTCACTACTTAGGGCATGTCATCTCCGACGAAGGCATCATCGTGGATCTAGACAAGGTCGAGGCTATCATGGAATGGCCTACACCGACGGATGGCCCAGAAGTGCATAGCTTCATGGGTTTAGCAAGATACTATCAACGGTTCGTTGAGGGATTTTCGAAGATAGCAAGTCCGATCACGGAGTTGCAAAAGAAGAACAAGAAGTTTGTTTGGACCGAGAAATGCATGGAAGAATTTCGGAGGCTCAAGAAATTGTTGACAACAACACCAATACTAAAGGTCTCTGACATGGACATGGACTTCTTGGTATGCACTGATGCATCCAAGGAGGGCTTAGGCAGGGTCTTGATGCAAGACAGATGAGTAATCGCTTACATCTTGAGGAAACTGAGAAGGCATCAGGAGAACTATGCGACACATGATTTGGAGTTGTTGGCCATTGTTTATGCCTTGAAGGTTTGGAGACACTACCTTGTTGGATGAAAATTCAAACTAAAGACTGACCATTGTGGACTACAACAAATCTTTACACAAAACGACCTGAATGTGCGACAATGGCGTTGGTCGGAATTGTTTAGAGAGTACGACTTTGAGATTACTTACATAAAAGGAATGGTGAACCGAGTGGCAGATGCATTGAGTTAGAGACCACGCATCTTTTCGGTGTTGCCTCTTTAGACGAATCTATGTGAAAAGATTCTAACCTTACAGCATGGCGATGACTGGTACAAAGAGGTCGAGGGTTTTATCGGACAAAACACAATGATGGTACCATGATTTGAGGGATTTTAATTTGATAACGATGGGTTATTGAGGTTTAAAGGTTGGATCTACGTACTTCCAAATGATGAGTTGAGGATGTTGATCCTAAGCGAGGCTCATAGAGCAGTATACATGGCTCACCTGGGAGTCACGAAGATGAGGCCAGACCTTAAACCCTTATTCTTCTAGAAGGGAATGAAGGCTGACATAGTGAACTATGTGGCCAGATGTCTAGAATGTCAACAGGTAAAGACTGAACATAGACACCCAGCAGGATTACTACAGCCACGCGCTATTCTAGAATCGAAATGGGAGGTTATTTCGATGGATTTTATTGTTGGATTGCCACTGATGGCAAGGAGACATGACTCGATTTTCATAGTAGTAGACACTCTGATGAAGAGTGCTCACTTTATTCCTATGCATACGACGTATCAGGCACCTGACATAGCTAGATTTTTCATCAGTGAGATTGTGAGGCTGCATGGCATGCCTACGAGGATTATATTTGATCGAGGATCGGTGTTTACTGGATGATTTTGGATGAGTTTCCAAGAGGCCTTGGGAACCCAACTTAACTTTAGTATTGCGTATCACCCGGAGACTGACGGGAAGACCGAACAAACTAACCAAACCTTGGAGGACATGTTGCACATGTACGCGATGGACCAACAAAAGCGTTGGGAAGAATTCTTGCCACTAGTGGNTTACCAGAGCACCATTAAGATGGCACCTTTCGAGTTTCTTTACGAGCAACCGTGTCGGACACCATTGAGTTGGGATCGGCTTGAGGATAGGGTCCTAGTGGGACCAGAAGTGATCCATGAAATGGAAGAGCAAATGCGAACAATAAGACAAAGAATTAAAGAAGAGCAGGATAGACAGAAGAGTTATGTCGATGCGCACCGTGTGGACTGTAGCTACGAGGTCGGAGATCAAGTCTTCTTACAGGTTAAACTGCGTAAGAGGTCGATCAAGTTTGGGAAAGGAGATAAACTCTCTCCTAGGTTCATGGGACCTTTTGATATTGTGGAGAGAAACGGGCCCATGGCCTATTGACTAGCCTTTCTTGATTCCTTGAGGCATATGCACGATGTTTTTCATGTATCTATTTTGAGACATTATATTAGTGATCCTACACATGTTATTGACATGAGTTCCTTGCAGGTATCAGACAAGGGAGCGCTCATGGCTGAGCTAGTCCACATCTTGGATCATTGCGTTCGACAGCTACGATGTTGAATGATAGATCAGGTCAAGGTCCAGTGGGACAATTATAGTCCGCACTCAGTGACCTGGGAGGATGCATATGATATGCGCCAACAGTTTCCATTTTTGTTTGATAGATAGACATATGATACACTTTATTTCAGAATTTATACTGTGAAACTTCAGGACAAAGTTTAGACGAAGAGGGGGTGTATGTAACATCTCGCTCTGGCGCACTGAGCAAACTTATTCTTTGAGGACACTTGCTCTCAAGTGATCCGGATTATTTTGCTATTAAAACTTTTGATTTTGATTATGAGGCGTTATGGGTTGATGACATGTTTTTTTACCGCTTTGACATAGACATGTGCTATTGACTCGATTTTACTGAGTGTGCAGGATTACAGACCTAGAGGATGTCGAGGCATCGATGGAACCCCTTGGACTCCGGATCGAGTTAGGGAGTGTGCCATTGGGGTTTGATTGTTTTACTGTGATATTAGTGCACCTGACTGGATGATATGATATGGATATGTTCTGACATGATTTGTTGATGATGTAGGCTGACGATAGCTTTCTGACTAGACTCACATATGGAGTAAAGGGGTCACGCATGACTACCAAAGATGTTGAGGGAGAGGTGTGGACAACAACCCTACCACAACCTACTAGCACTCCCACCGTGGCTCGAACTGTAGGTTAACAATTACCTAGTTTGAGAGGACCCACGATGCCGTGAGGGAAGACCGCGATAGTTGCTCACGATGATTCTAAAGGGCGCGCAATAAGGCGAGGGACTTATTCCTTAGAAGCCCTTAGTCTCCCACAAGTTCACCTGGTGGATTGTTGACTCTAGGGGTTATTGATGTCTACCAAGTTAGTCAAAGAGGTGAGTAGCACCCTTGGAGCACGTAGTGCGTCCTGAAGGGCACGTCGCGCAAGGGAACATATGAGGCGAGTGGTACCCTTGGAGCACCTAGTGCGTCCTGAAGGGCACGTCGCGTTGTCAATGATAGAGGGATGAACCTAGATGGCCTTAGGATGAATAACATGTTAAGTATTTTAAAACAATTTCCCTAATTAAATGTCGCCCAGTACGAAATTTAAGGCCTAAGTCTAAATTACGCTAGTGGCAAAATTTTGTCTTCTATAAATAATAATAATAAAAACTTAAATAATAATTATGATATTCGTTAAGTCTTGTAGCATGAAGGTAGTAAGAAATTTAATTTATTCATAAAAAATAAAATTTGTGGATATAAAATGTAAAGAGGGAATGAATTGTTTTATCTTTTTGATAATTTAAAATATACTAATTTAATGATAAAAGGGAAAAGGGGTTAAATTCCACACCTGCCTTTTTGAGTTCTAATTTAAAAGGGGAAAGAGGGAAAATATTGTTTTTTAGGAAACTAGGAAAAGAGGTTACATAAAAAAGGAAAAAGGGGAACTTAAGGGAAAAAGTGGAAGGTGAAACTTAGTAAAGCATCTACCATTTAAGAGATTTCTAATTTAAATTGAATAAGCAATTTAATAAAAATGAAAGCTATTAAAACCTGTAAGAGATTTTGGGGACACCTAGGAGTGATTCTAGGATTAACTCTAGGTGGGTGAGGGAAATAAAGATAATTACTTAATTAAATAAATTAATTTATGGAGGAATGTAGGGGATGGGGGACACTTGTACAGAGAATAATTTTTAGGAAATTACTTTTAAAACTTTAACTAAATGAGATTTTTGAAAGTAAGGAACGACGAAATTCTATATAATGAAGGGAGGTGATGGAGGTTGGAGGATCTTTTGTTTTCGTAACGTTACGCTGCAGAAATATCTACTTGACTGATTTAACTTGTGGGAGTTGGGATACCCAGCTCGGAAAGGAGTGGTAGATCGGCCTTGCAAGGCGAGCTAGTTGCTAGTCTAAATCTCTGGATAGTGTGTGTGTGGCCCCTTTGCGGCTCGGGGGGCTAAGGGGGAAGAAGAGTATCCCTAGCATTGGCGGGGAGGTACCGGTGAAGTCTCGACGGTCAGTGAGAAGGAGTTGCACGGAGTGCGCGAACGTCCACTCAGAGTGGGCGAACAGGCAATGGTACACTTTCTTTGTTGTATGGTAGAATGTTGTAAGATTTATGATTTGGATCTGCATGTTTGTTTTGGGTAGGTAAACTAGTTGTATCGATTCATGAATAAAATTTTTATGGCCTAGATGATTGATTGATTGGTTTCCCATGACCTTCATCTCCCCACATGTCATGACCACCATGTGGTGTTGATTGTGACCATACTGGTCTTTTACCTTTCATCCCTAGCTCCTCAGTCCTCGCCTAAGCAGTCGGCCAGGAGCCTGATCTACGGTTGTCGCCTTAGCGTTAAAATACCTATGGATCTCAATGCCCTACTTTTATGTGCAAGGATGTTGAAGTGAAGGATGAACCTGTCAGCCGTCTACCTCTGTTGTTGTCCTTGGCAGTTGTCGTCCTGTGCCTTGATGTGATTGTCTAACTTTGTCGATTGATTGTTGGCGAAGTTTTTCTTCATCCTTGGCTTGTTTTTATCTTGTCATTATCTCGTTTTACCCCATGTGTATTTGGATGGATCAATTTTAACCCAACGTTGTTCTTGGATAAATTTTGAATCGGCATGGTATTGGTACCCTAGAAATGCAAAAATGAATCCAATCCCTGTCTGTGTCTTTATATTTTGTATGTTGGAAATGAAAACAAAGGGTCATCATTCCTGTCATTAATTTAAATTTTCTGGGCCTATGATTGCTATGCTTTTAAACGATGCCTGCCTGCATTATTTTTCTGGGCTGTGATTTTTCTCATGCCTATAATTTCAAAAAAAAAAAAAGGATTAATTTTATCTCTGTTTCCTCGGCATTTAAGTATCGGGAAATGATGGTATTAACAATTTTTTTCTCTCTCTGCGATTAGAATGGTGTACTGGAATGGATAACGAAATAAATTTCGTGTCTACTATTTTACATTGTGTTGTTTTGATTCCAGACATGACGAAATTGGGTTTATGTTCAACCTTCCTTAGGGGACTCCAGCTTTACTCCTTCCCGGAATGTATTTTACCTTACATTTGCGATTGTAGACTTGAATGGTCATGACATCCTTTTTAATTGTGAATGTCCTGGACAGTTGGCTCGGTTTTAGTTGTCCGCTTGGGTTTTCAAACCTCCCTTTCCTTTGAGGAGAGACCGACTGAGTCACATTCTGAATTATACCTACATCTGACTGTGTTTCTTAGCTTAGGCGGTGAATTAAAGGAGGTTTTGCGTTTTGTTTCTTCCTAGTAGCATTGTTTATTTCACTGTGTTGTATTGCAATTTCAATACATAGGGTTGAAGGACAGCGTGGATTTTTCTGATGAAGCCAGAACAACAAGCCCACCCCGCGTTTACAATTGCGTTACCCTTGTTGCTGGGGATTTTTATGCATTTGTGAAGGCTGTGTTTTTACTTTTATCTGATAGTGTCTACCCATGCATTTTCCTTGCTTTTACCTGACGATGAGTTTATATGGCTTCAATGTTCTGAACAACCTTCTGTTATTTCTGGGCAAGGATATGTATTGATTGGTTAACGTTGATAATAACACTTAATATGCGTTGAATAGAGGAGATATGAATCTCTCCTAACCGCATAACAACCTTTAAATTTTGTATTGAATGACACTCCTTGGACAATAACCACTTGTATAATTCAGACCACCATTGAAATTAATAGCCTGCAGATTTTTTAGATTTATATTTATTGATGAACAACTGATGTAATGGTTATCGCCTATAGTGTACAACCTGTGATATATTTCCTTGCACCAAAAAGTAATTTGGTTTTCTTTTTATTAATTAATAATGTCCCATTTCTTCATTTTAATTTAATTAATAATATCTTTTATTTTAACTTTTATTATTCTATCATGTTATGTGGTGTATCGAAAATGTACCTGAACTGTCATAGTGTAGATCTTTTTTTATTATTCAGAGTGGATGAAGTGTATGAATATTATAGAACTTTTATTTAGATATCTTTATATGGTTATGAAATGGTTTAAGTTTTCTAAATGATTATTATATTTAGAGTAATGAAGTGTTTTCTTTTATTAATAATAATAATAATAACAATTATTATTATTATTATTATTACTACTATTATTATTATTTGTGGGATGAAGAATTTTTGTGTAAAGATTGTTAAGATGTACATAATCTATTTCTTTCGACATTGTTATATATATCTACATGATTATTAGATATTGATTTTAAAGTAGAATACTTATAACAAATAATAATATTTTAAGGCAAATTGATTTAGATGGTACTCTGATGACACTTGTAATTTAAAATTGCGCAAAAGAATTTGTTTTAAGGATAATTTAGATTGTACCTTAATGATATTTTGCATTTAGGCATGCTAATATGGGCTTGTGATAAATGACTAAAACAGACGATAACTATTGACTAGCTCGATTCGACGATTGATTGAGATATTGGCGAAGTCATTTTTTTTGCTTGCGCTTCCCGTTGAGGGCATTAACGTTCATTCTAATTAATGTTCATACTTGGTCTTGTAAACATTTAATGTGCTTGGTTTTCTCACTGTAAGAGATTCTAGTTACTTGTGTAATTTTTTTGGGTGCGTGGGGTTGTTAGGATGATTGTCCTTAGCTTAGTAAGCTTGGTCTACTTGTGTCAGGCAGGATGTAGACACCTCCTTGTACCTCAAAATAGTTGCCATCCTTGAGACCTTAAATGGTCAAAATCGATTGGAACCTAGGCTTGAGCGTTGCTTATGTGTCCTGGAGGTCCTAACCATTTCAGGGTAGGACGGGCGGGTAATCATTCTTATTCTTCATCGGTTGAATGTCGTACATTATTTTCGAGGTGCTTGATGTGCTTTTATGTTAGGTCGTTATGTTTGTTATGGCGTGAGTTGCATGCGTTGTGTTCGTCGTCATGTTGTGATGTTGATTATAATGTCATTATTACCTTCCTACATACACACAAAAAAAAATAAAAAATTGCACTTGTTACGTGAGGCTTGTTGTCGTAACGAAGCATGGGTTGTTACACATATGTTCATCACATTGCGATGATAGGACATTTATTTCAACGACAGGGTTGTGTTCATCACATTGCGATGACAAGACATTGTTTGTCACATTATGATGATATGATATTTGCATCACATTGGAACGATGAGGATATGTTCATCACATTGCGACAATGAGGCTATGTTTGTCACATGGTGGAAATATGGTTATGTGCATCACATTGTGACGATGAACTAATGTTTGCCACATTGTGACAATATGGTTATGGCTAGCCATGGTCATATATGGACAACAACTGTCAAACATGGTTAACTATTGTCAACTATAGTCAACCAGAAAAAACCATGGTCATGGTGAACCAAGGTCAACCATAGTTATGTTCGCCACATTGCAAAAATATGGTTATGTTTGTCACATTGCATGTTCATCATATAAGGCTCTGTTCATGACAATGCCACATTATGATGATAGGATATTTGCATCACATTGGAATGATGAGGATATGTTCATCACATTGTGACAATGAGGCCATGTTTGTCACATTGTGGAAATATGGTTATGTGCATCACATTGTGACGATGAACTAATGTTTGCCACATTGTGACAATATGGTTATGGCCAATCATGGTCATCTATGAACAACAACTGTCAAACATGGCTAACTATTGTCAACTATGGTCAACCACAACCAACCATGGTCATGGTGAATCAAGGTCAACCATAGTTATGTTCGTCACATTGCGACAATATGGTTATGTTTGTCACATTGCATGTTCATCGTATAAGGCTATGTTCATCGCATTACGACAACATGGTTATGTTATTCACAAAGCGACGACATGGTTATGTTCATCACGTTGCAAAGACAAAATATTTGCATCACATTATGAAGACTGGATATTTGTGTCACATTTCGATGACATGGCTATGTTCATAACATTGCGATGATAGGATATTGTTTTTCATATATTGATGATGATGGGAATATTGCGACAACGAGGGTATGTTCATCATATTGCGACGATAAGACATTTAACATACATGTCATGAACATACATGTCGTATGTTCATCACATTACGACAACATGACATTTATTGCGATGACAAGAGTATGTTCATCACATTGCGATGAGAAGAGTCTGGTTGTCACATTATGACGACATGATGTTTGCATCACATTGTGACGATGAGGCTATGTTCATCACATTGCAATGACAAGGCTATGTTCCTGGGACAACAAGGCTATGTTCATCACATTGATATGAAATCATCTTGAACTTTGTAGATGATGAATTATACATTTTCTAAGGACATTGATAGCAAATATAGTTGATTTATACTTGTTCTAAGGACATTGATAGAAAATCATGATGAGCTCGAAATTTATACTTTCAATTGAAAGAATTCCAACTTTTACTAAAGTAGGATAAATCTATTACACCTAATTTCATGGCTATTATTACAAGTATATTTTAAATTTTCTCAAAATATATAATTAATTAATATTAAATTATCACTAAATTATATTAAATTACATTACAACTAAGAGATAAATCTTTAAATTATAACAAAATTACAACCTAAAGTAATACTCACAATCTCAAACACAACCATCTTCCCCAACTTTTGATTTTTCTACAAGGTTACCATGGATAGTATTAAACATATAATTTGAAACCATTTCACAAACTGAATTTTATTACCAGTAATACTCACAATCTCAAACACAACCATGTTCCCCAACTTTTGATTTTTCTACAAAGTTACCACCGATAATATTAAACATATAATTTGAAACTATTTGACAAACTGAATTTTATTACAAAATGTAAATTTGAACTATATTTTTTTAACCCAAATAGTGACATAAATAACAAAATATCAATTTTATCCATAATTTTTTATTTTTTATTTTTTAAAACACAGATTATTTCAAAACTTCAATTTTGTTTCAAAACGCTTCATATTAATTTTGGGGGGCATAAGATTGAAATTTGTAATTAAAAGCTTGATTAAACCATCAATTCCAATAAGGAAACTCCTATAAGCGTAATTAAATTATAAAATATTAAAGTTAACTTTTACATAAATAAAAATAAGATTAAAGAAAATAATTAAATAGGTATTTTTCATTGGAAACTGGCTATATCCTCG
>SNQJ01S0166802.1:9495-20983 GCA_010110895.2 Picea sitchensis | reverse complement strand
AAGACTAGACACAAACCCTATTTTCCACGGAGTGTAAATCCAAAAATACAACGAACCACCAGCTGAAATTTTTATCACAGTTACTTGGATATATTTTCTCAATGGAGTCCATATTTCGTTGTCTCAATCATCGTAGAAAAACAATTATTGTGAAAATGGTTATATGACTAGCAAATAACATACCTTAGAAAGCATCATCAAAAGAGTTTATCTTCCCCTGAATTTCGGCCTTCTTTACTTCACCTTCCCTCTGAAATTCACCTTATATATCCTTCGTTTACCTCAGTCACTTGTATATATTCAATATACTCAATGGATACCAATGGGAGACCCTTGCTCTCTTATTTATACAATCCAAGTAGCTTCCTCTAGAAGTATCCACTTAACCACTTTGTCCACTTAGCCACTTTTTCCACTGAACCAACTTTGTCCACTTAGCCACTTTGTCCAATTAACCACTTTGTTCACTTAACCAACTTTGTCCACTTAGTCACTTTGTCCACTTAACCACTTTGTCCACTTAACTACTTTATCCACAAATAGTAAACTCTCCAATTATAGTTGCAACTAACTTATTTTTGATTATTTTCTTATTGCAACCACTTAACTCATGACTAACCACTTTGATTGGTCAACTTCTTCTAGGAGATTCTAGAGTAATTTGACTTATTTGACCTTCTAGAGGATTCTAGATAACTCATGAGGGTTCTCCAACTTCATATGACCATAATTCTCTAACCGTGAGGAGTTATGTGAAGTTTCACATATCAACAAAAATGACATGACATATGCTATCCATATAGAATAGTATTACCTATAAATTCATTGATCTTCATGTCATTATACCTCAGAAGGACTTCGTTCCCTTACCCATGTCTTTGTGCTACCGAAATTCACTATCGAACTTCTTCCAAGGGTTGATATCAATCTACAATATCACTCTCCAAGGATTGACATCAATGACAACCAAAAATAATCACTCTCCAGGGGTTGACATCAATGACAACCAAAAATCATCACTCTCCAGGGGTTGACATTAATGACAACCAACAATCCAAACCAACTGTCCATCAATATAATTCAACTTCCTGACACAAAATTTTCATCTGAGTCTACAATATTTAATATTGGTGCACTTGTCAAAATGTCTTTCAATTGCTGAAAAACTCTGCACACTTGGAAGTTCATTCAAATTCCACCCACTTCTTTTACAAAGAAGTGATTGGGCTTGCAATGTTTGAAAACCCTTTTATGAATATTTGGTAATAACCAACAAGATCCATAAATGATCTAACATCTATCACATTTCTTAGCACTGGCCATCCACTAATGGCCTCTATTTTCTTGGGATAAAGTGTTATCCCATCTACTGCAATAATATGCCCCAAGTAGTGAATATTATTTTGATAAAAGATGCACTTACTTATTTTGGGATACAATTTATGCTCTCTTAAAACTTCCATCACCATTCTTAAATGTTTCTCATGCTCTTCTTATTTCCTTAAGTAGATGAGAATATCATCTAAGAAACCAATCAGAAACTTGTCTAGGTACTGCCTAAACACTCCATTCATCAGGCACATGAAAATTGTTGGGGCATTTGATATCCCAAATGGTACTACTATAAATTCATAATGCCTATATATTTTCTTAATTTTTTTCTTTTTGATGTCCTCTTCCTTTAACCTCTCTTGATGATAACATGATCTCAAGTCAATCTTGTAAAATATCCTTGCACCCTTCAGTTGATCAAATAAATCATCAATCCTTGGAAAAATATTTTTTTTTCTTTATGGTGACCTTATCTAGATATCTGAAATCAATAGATAACCTTAAGGTTCCATCCTTCTTCTTTAAAAAAATAACTAGGCCTCCCCAAGGTGACACACTTGGGTATATATACCCCTTCTTCAAAATTTCTTCAAGTTGCATCTGCAACTCTTTCAATTCCAGTGTGCCCATTTTGTAAGGTATCTTGGAAACTGGGGTAGATCCTGGCACCAAATCAATAGAGAAATAAATGACTATCTTTGGTGGAAATCCTAGTATTTCCCCCAAAACATATTCAAAATATCTCAAGATTATATGGTCTTCAATACTTTCCACTTTATCCCTGGCTTCCTCTTCCATGTGGGCTGCAAAAATTTGGAATCCCTTCCTGAAACGCTTTTTCAGCTGCATGGTTGAAACTTATCTAATAATTGTAGCTCTCAAAATGCCTTGAATATTTCCCTGTTTCCATCCCTCATCAAGACAAGTTATTTTTTTTTTGTAATAGTCTAGGAAAACATGGTGTTTTTCCAACCAATCCATTCCAATTAGGCAGTCATATGAACCCGATGGTATGATGTTCAAATCCATCTTTGTGCGGAGTCCATTCATGTCTACTGGAAAATATTTAAGAAACTCATTGATACTCCTTTTAGCTCCTGCGAATAACTAAACCAACTAGGATTTATCATTCTTACTCCTTTGCAAGTGAAATATTTCAACAATGTTAGAGTTTATGTAACTATGGCTAGCTCCAGAATCAATTAAAATTGCTATGGGCTAGTTATCAATCTCACCTTCCACTTCAATCATGGGGGATTGATACTCTGCTTACTTATTTTCCAAGGTTGTATAAATACTTGGCATGCTTCCTCCCATATATTCAATTGTTTTAGCCTCTTGAATGTTGTGTAAAGTCCTCATTCTTTCACCTTTGTGAGTGCAATCCATATATAAGTGATTTCCCTCACATCCCCAACATTGTACATGGTGTTTCCTTAGCCTTTTACCAAATGAATTTGTTGTCTTGTGCTCATTTTGGGTTGAATTTCCTTGTTGATTTGCTTGGGAGTTGTTCTTGAAAAAGGGTGGCTTAAACTTTTTTTCCTTTGATCCCCCTTTCCTTTCATCTTGTCATTCCAAGTTTTTTGGAAGATTGGCCTCCCTCTTCTCTACTCATAAATATGTTTTTCTCTCCTTATGGCATCCTCCAAAGTATTTGGGTTATCATAGTGTATCTTGTCATTATAGAAGGAGGTTAACCAACTCAAAAATATATTTATTTTGACTTTCTCATCCTTAATGAATTCCACACACTTCAACAATTCAAAGAATCTATTTTCATATTCATCCATTTTCATCCTTCCAAGCTTGATTACAAATAACTCTTTCATATTTTTTTCATAGTAATGCTATGGAAAATATTTCTCTTGGAAATATCCTTTGAACTACCTTCATGAGACCTTCCTCTCATCAAGGTGTTTTTCTTTCTTAAGTTGATCCCACCACATGGTTTCCTTTCCTTGCAAATGGTAGGTTGCAATTCTTGTTTCTTCCCTTTAGGTATAATCGTGCAGCTGGAAATATTCATTCATTTCCAACAACCATGCATAAACCTTTTATCCCTTCTTTTGATCACCATTGAAAGTAGGAGGAATTATTTTCCTAAGTTCACCTTGAAAGATGTCTCCATCATGCCTTCTCCTCTATCTCCTAATAGGAGACACACTTGGACTACTTCTTAGCCCTGAATTTGTATGATCTCTCCTAGTGGATTGCTTTGGGGAATGATGGCACCTTCTTGTGCTCCTTGACTTCCTATCATTCCCATGATAACCCCTTTTGTTATGGGATTTGGATTTTGTCACTTTTTTAGCACTAGTTTCTTTCTTTGTTCCAGAGTCTTTATTGGCTTGCTTCAATAGCATGCTCAAGATATATAGTATCTCTTCATGATATTTCATAATATTTTGATTATCATACCTATATATATGTACTTCTCTCTGCAGGATCCCTATATTTATAGGCGCATTCCTGCATCTTCTTCCATTAGAATATGTCTCATCATTTCCCATGCTGACATGTATCCCTATGAATTCCTCTTCATGACTATAGGACCCTTTGGCATCCTCCATGGTTGTGGTTCTGATATAGGAACCAAACTTCCTTCTTGCACCTCTAAATTCCACAAGAAAAATATGCATGCAAACAATTTTATGTTAGAAAAAAATATATACACACGGTTCTAGAAAATAATGCATACATTTCTCTGATTTCTGATGGCACTAGTCATCTTCTTTTGCATTGACTGTAACTTACACTACCCAGATCAATTTTTTGGGTTGATAGATATATTATCCTCTCCAATATATTTTGAATGGCTACTTTCTTTCTCAATTCTGAGCTCTGAGCATAAATTCATAGTCATCTAAATATTTCTAATTTACCCCTTTTGTATACTTTTTCATTCTTGTGCAAATAATCTCAGGCATCAATTTATGTCACTTGTAGAAGTAAATCTATCAAGAACCAGATAAAATTTTGTATGAGACATAGATAAAAATGATGACAGGGAACTCATAACAACTCTTACATTGAAAATTTGATGCTTTTGTAAAAAACTGTAGCAATATTGAAAGGACAACTTTGTCCCTTTTCACCCCTTTTTCTAGACTTAAAATTTTTAGCCAAACTCGTTATCTCCCAAACTGTTCATTTCTGGAAAAAAATCACTCAGAAAAACTTGTCTATCTTGATGATTATACAAAATTTTAATTAAATCAAATTTTCCAGTTTTTCCATCTGGGGACCCTTTTCCTCCTCTAAAAATCTCAAAAATCTTAAAAAGTGGCTTGGAATAGTGGATTTTTTTCCTATTTTGGCACATCCGCTCCAAACTCTTTAGAATATGGCCAATCCCTTCACAAATTATTTTCATTCCTTCTTTTCTGACACTATGTACACTTGTCAACAATAACTGTGCTCCTTCCACTGAGCTTGACATCGATCTTCAAAAACAGGTAATTTGCATTTTTCTAGAAAACAAGAGCATATTTGGCCAGTGGTTCTCTCATAAACTTCTGTATCACTCCTTACTGAAGAAAAAACCCATAAGTTTCATATCAATATAACTTAATCTTCCCTGGTTATGGCCAAAATACGATTTTGGCTCTAGACTTTTTTTTTAGAGTATAGGACAATTTTTCCTATGTGGTATCCTTCCTGATTAGCTATTGATGTGGCATTTTGGATCCACATGGCACCCTGAGGTGATTCCACATCAACCCCTTGGCCACCCTATCCCTGACCCATCAGACTTCATCACCTTCCTCCTCTTCCATCATCTACCTTAGCTTCACACTTTGCAATTTGCGATATTTCTTACCACCTCACGATGCGATATCGCTTACCATCCAATTACATTTAGCATCCTTCCCTTGGATTTGAATTTTAGAAGAGCTATAGAAAACTACTTTCTTCATGATGTGAAACCACTTATCGTTTCGGTCGATACCACAACTCATCGCCCTGGCATAGTGGTATTCCAACTCACCACTAAACCTGCCACCACACCATCAACCACCTCCATGGACCTTCCACTTGGAAATCCACATCACCTTTTCCACATCACCCACCACGTCATGGTATGAAAATTTTCCCAAATTTTCCAATTCTCAAAATTTCCCAAATTTTCAAAAATGTTTATTTTCAAAAATTAAACTTGGCCATAGCCACATTCATATCTACAATATGCATTAATTAAACTAGGGATTATAGTGTGAATGTTACAAGAGGAAAGGTATTAGGATAGATAATTTAGAGATATGGTAACAAAGAAACAAATTTGGAGTAAAAGAATTGGTGGATTCAATAGTACCCCATAGCCTCAATATAATACAGAGGGTATTGGGTGTGTTACAATATGGTATCATATCTAATAGTTACAACACTAGTTCAATGTGGGAAAGAAATCAATTTGTGGAGGAAGAAATTACAATTTTATATCAAGTGTTTGACAAAATATCTCCATGAGAAGGATTTAGAAAAATGTGTGGAATCCTACAATTGGCTCTAATTCTCAAATTGGAAACTATTAGAGTACGCAGATAGGTTAAAGAAGTATAGTTGGTGTAAATTATGGATTGTAGAGTTCAACTCCATGGAAAATTGAGTAAAAATGAAGATTGTATGCTAATTGTATGATAAAATGTCCATGAGGAAAAAKATATGTATAGATTCGTAATTAAGAATTCATGGTTTTAAAATGATTGAATGGTGTCTTTTGATAGAGCATAGGGTAAAATTGTTGTTGAGGAAATTTATAAAAATACAAAGTTCAACTCTGTGTAAAAATTGGGGTAAGATTGCAAAATTGGTGAAAATACCCTATTTCAAAGGAGGGCAAGAGTTAAACTAGCCACAGTGGCATCAAACTGGCAAGAAATGGTGTCAAATTCCCTAGAGGATAAAAATAATTTAATTAGGGGTCAATTAGAGAAGCCATGCCTGCGATCTTCACGATGGATGCAGATCCAGTTGAGTAGAGATAAAAAAAAAAAACATAACTTCAGAGAGCCATAACTTCCATCTTAGAAGTCCATATTCAGTATGGACATAGTCATTGGAATTCAGAGGGAACAATTTGGATGGATCAGATTTTGGAGATATGTTTTAGAATTCTTCATAACCTGAGAAGAAAAACGATAGTAGCCTTTGTTTGATAAAACCGATGAAGTGCATATTTACCAACATTTGAAAGAAAATGTTATAGACTTGGAATTTAGATGTATCTAATAATTTTATTGGTATGCACGCTTCTTGCATATTCAAAGATATAATAAGGACAAGTAAAGAACAAAATGAAGAATATTAGTGAGTAGGAGATATTGAAGATGGAAAAGGACTTTACACCCATGAAGAAGAATTTAGAGGCATGAATATCATCATAGAAGAGACAAATTATAATGGTCATAGAGAGAGAATGGAATCATTAGTGTTGGTAGAAACTATAATTAGTTTTAACGCGAAGGTGCAAAGCTATACAAATGATAATGAGAGGTTGTTGAAATCTCAAGAGAAACAAAATCAGTTGAACACCCAACTACTCCAGAGCTTAAATCATTTGCAAACTCAAATAAAGAATGGATTGAGCTCAAGTTATGAGGAAAGAGGTAGATTCCATTAAATAAGAGAAAACTTTGGAAGATCCAAAAACTCAAGAAGTGCTACAAGAACTCAAAGGAATCATTACTCACCATAAAATTTAGCGAGGAAGCCATATGCATTCAAAGAACCATGGAGCAACCCAGAAGTGTTCCCATTTAGACATCAAAGGAGAAGGTATGAGGGAAACCATTTGCAAGGACATATTATTAAAAACAAGCCACCAACCATTGATGGTGAAAACAAKATGGGAGAGGATATTGAAGCTTGGTTGCTAGAAATAAGAAATTATTTTTAGTTGCATAATTATTCATCTAATATAGAAGCTAGAATCCCATATACAACCTACATCGAAAAAAAATTATTTGGTAGGACCAACTAAAGCAAGTTAAGTACATCAATGAGATGACGGTTTCTTGGAAGAAGAAGAAGAATTATTTCCAACTAAAATATATTTTTTAGCACTATTATGACAAGAAGATGCAAGAATGCTTTGAACTCAAGTTGGGAAATATGACCATGGAAGAATATGAGAAGAATTTTTTGGAGTTGTAGAGGTATTTTAGCTATACTAAATATGAGAAGGAAAACATACAAAGGTTCCTAAGTGGGTTTCTTGCATTCTGCAAAGAGAAGATTCAATTTGAAGAACCTAAGACTCTCAAAGAGACAATTTGGAAGGCCAAATACTTAAATGAGCAGAGGAAAGGCAGAGCATATTTTCAAAAGTCTTGGAGATATAAGGAAAAGAAAAACCAAGATTAGAAGAAGAAGGGATTTAAATCTCATTTCTTCAAGAACATTGATACATATTAGCAAAGCTAGCTAGCTCATAGTGGATCTAAGATGGCAGAATCCTTGGGAAAAAGGGTAAGGAAACAAATCAAATGTCAGGGATGTGAAGGATACCATTTGTATAGATATTTCCCTCAAAAGGAAGGAAGAATGAGGAATTTGCACAATATACAGGAGGAAAATACAATGGAATATGTGGGAACACTACTACATTTGTACCCAAAATATGACAACTAATTTGTCTGAAATTCGACAATTATGCATCTATAATCTGATGACATTAATTTTTTTAAGCGTCGGTAGCACATCATCGGATATTCGATATAAAAAATCATTCGTCGGTTCGTAAACACATCCCCATCGAAGATCCTACTACATTGTTTTAGTATTTAATATCAGTATCCGTCGAATATCCAACAAATATATCGTCAATTAACCGCCTCTTAAAGACGTCAGACCCATGGCAAGGTCGTCCATAATCCGACCCTTAGAGTCGTCAGATCTATGGCCAATCCATCGGAGGATGTCCCTTATTTTCGTCTCTAATCCGATGGCTATAGTGGTTCGAATTATAACACAGTCATCAGACGCATAAACACAGTTGTCGGACGCAAGCTCTTTGGCATCTAATATCCGACGGGAATAGTTTGTTTAAAAAAAAATACCAAAATGGTATATATATATATACCCATGGATATATCCCTATATACCTAGAGATATATATCCCAAAGTCTAATATAAATATAATCTTAGGGAATATTATAGGTTTGAATGCCCAATCTAAGCATCACCTCTTAAGGAAAAGGATTAACCAAGAAAAACTAGGAATCATCATGCTTTAAGAAACTAAATGTGATATAAATACTATGATACGCATAGCTAGGAAATGTTGGAAATAACTTTAGGTTATAGTGGTGGTCATAGAAGGAGAATTAGGGGCACTCATAGTTCTTTGGGACACCAATTTGTTTAATTTGGATGTCGCAATGGAAACCTCTCGTCTAATCTTAGTTAGGTACATTCGTTTAAGAGTACAAGAATAGGGACGCATAACCAATGCTTACTATCCTCCCATCCCTACCTCTATAAAATATCCCAAATAATGATATTATTAAATATTAATGAAACCATAGAGATTATTGTCCTATGGAATTTCTTAATATGTATTATGTACATGGATGTTAATTACCCAAACTAAGGATATGTCTAAAAGTGTGAAAAGGTCCACATTTCTCCACTGAATATTGAAGGTGTTCCACCTCTTCATATTAAGATCCATCTCAAGTTCTTTAAATCCACTTGATATTATGATATTTAGTCTATGGTGTCCATGGAATCATCAATTCAATTCCCAAGCATTGATCTTTCCCTTTTAGTTATCATAGCTCTCCTAGATTCTAGGAAAATGGTCCAAACTATAACATTGGGGGCATTATAAAGGCTAATATCCATGACCATATTCACTTGATTTTGAACTCATATTCCAATAACTACTTTGCAATCCTTTTTTATGATGTAAAAAATAATGTAATCAACAATTTGATCAACTTCTTTTGTGTTTCTCTGCTACATGTCTTCTTCTCAAAACACATCCATATCACTAGAACAATATTTTACTTAATGATGAGATCTTGCTTCAATCATGACTTTGCAATAAAGATAACACAAGTTTCTTCTTTCGTCTTCCTTCTTTTCCTTCCCCAAATAACTTCAACATTCTCATTCCCTCATTAAATGGGTTTGCTAGTAGAATTAATTGTGTTTGGACAATTGCCCAGAAGATTGGAGTGCTTGTTAATTGTCACAACACAATGGTTGTTTTCCAACATTTCATCCAAAAAAAAGCAAGGACTATGAAAGTCCCATGCTCTTGAGATGGACCAAGGTTGAAATTTGACGTCCTACCTTGCACATCAGGAAATATTTATATAACGACATTCTTGTTTAAATATTTCCCTTTATTTGATAATTAAATTTTAATGTTGCATGTCACAACGATACTTGCAATTCTTTTTGAAATAATAAGCACATAAATAAATGTTTTCTTTTCTTTATTTAAAGAAGAGAAAATAGTGAAACTGAACATGAGTGAAAGCAGTGCTCGTGATTCCCAAATATTAATGAAGAGAGATCTATTATGAGGGTGAACCTTTACACCCGATCCATTTCATAGATTTGAATGTTAATGAACAAAAAGGATAATTTATATTCTAGAAATCCAAAAATCTCATGAATTGGCTAGAACAAATCAATTTGATAACATGCATAATGTCTTGAAGAGAAGAAAGATGAATTTATATGATTAATGACTAAACTTGTATCAAATGAAACCAAATCTCATGGAGAGGATTTAAAAGCTTGACATGGGTGGGATAAAAATAATTGTGATCAAGGTTGATGAGGTCACCAAAATTAATATTCATGTTGTGGAAGTTTTTTTGAGAGTATCAATTTCCAATAACCAACAATATATAATTTCCCACCTTCATTTAATGGAAGGTGTGTGATATGACTTCAAGGGGGGAATATATGAGGGTAAATGTATATAGATCCTTTATTATACCAACCCCTTGGGGTCATATCAATGTGCCACAAGATACTAAACTTTCAAAATTTTCATTAGGTTGCCTTCAACCTTCAGATCATGAGGTGGAAATAATGATATGTTTATTTTACTTCAAGATGGTGCATCAAGAAAATATTTTCTTACAAAACTATTCTAAAACCCAACTCTTAACAATCCATGGATGAGAAACAAATTTGTGAAAGAGTTCAATAGCTCTATAAAATGAATCATGAAATTGTAAGCTATAAAATTTGGAATTTATAAGAATCTAAAAATTAAAAGGTTCCAATTTTTTTGTATAATACAAAAGAAAGTTAAAAAAAAAGGGAAATCTCTTCCTAGCCACTCCTAAAACTTTATATTAATTAATAAATGTTCTTTATAAAACATCTAAATTTCCATAATAGAAAGAATATCAACAATAAAAATGTCATAAACAGAAACATAAATAAAAATAGAAAATACACACTTTTTTTTTTCCCGAAGAAAATTATCTCCAAATTATATAAATATAAGATGTTTTACATATTTTGTTTCTATCCAAAAACGAAACAGATATAGTGCAGCCATTGACTAAAGTGAAAAAAAGAAATGTACAACTCACTATGGAGTTGATCTCTCGATAACAAAACTAATATCAACTGATATGCTGTGGAAAATCTTGCTGAAAGGAATACAATAAAAAACAGGTCTTTAGACCATCTAATTTCTTACCGAGCCATTCCACAATACTCAGTTTTCAAAGATATTTAGATGTGTATGCAAGATTTCTTTCCCATTTTTCCAGTGATAGATTGACAGCCTGCCTTTTGGCTCCTTTAAAGCCCGCTTTGACAGGGCGTCAGCCTCTTTATTATGCTCCTGGTATATATGCTGAAAATTAAGATCCTTAAAATGAAGAGAAAGTTCCTTAATTTTTGATTTCCAGCCATCTGAATTCACCACTTGCAATTGGCTCTTGTGATTCATCCAATCGATAATGACTTTCGAGTCCCCCAAGATTTGGATTTTGTCAATGGCCCAAAGAGAACCCAAGGTAAGGGTTGCCCACAAGCCCAGGAGCTCCGCCTTAGTATTTGTGCCCACTCCGCAATTAAGGTACCATTTTGTGACCCTCGAAGCATGAGATTTGAAGATACCACCTACTGCACAACAATCTCCTATTGGTAAGGCTGCCCCATCGAAACAGGCCAA
>SNQJ01S0166798.1:8550-21066 GCA_010110895.2 Picea sitchensis | reverse complement strand
GCTAGGCAGAGTAGGTAGTTAGAGTTTCTGTGTGAATACGACTTTGATATCAAATATATCAAAGGAAAGGAAAACAAGGTGGTTGATGCACTCAACAGAAAGGTGCATAGCTTACATGCTATAGCCATTAGCATGTACCAAACTGATATAAAGGGAAGGATTTTGGAGGCTACAAATACAAATTTGTAGTACAGATATTTGGTAGCAAATCTACAACAAGGTAAGATGCCACAGAAAGTGGAGATTTATAAACTAGGGGCTGATGGAATAATTATGTACAAGAACATAATTTACGTACCTAATGTCCAGGACTTGAAACGTATAATTTTGCATGAAATGCATAATGTCCCTTCTGCAGGGCACCCTGGATATCAGAAAATTGTGGCAGCAGTCAAGAGCCATTATTTCTGGCCAGGTATGAAGAAAGCGATTGTTGAATACATCGCCAGATGTATGGAGTGCCAAAAGGTTAAAGCTTAGCACAGACACCCAACAGGGTTGTTGCAACCTTTATCCATTCCTGAGTGGAAGTGGGAAGTGGTGACAATGGATTTCATCGTGGGATTACCCATAACAGGCAAGCAACATGACTCAATCATGGTGGTAATGGAAAAGCTTATGAAAGATGCCCATTTTATTCCACTAAAGACTACTCATAAGGCAGCAGATGTTGTTGATATTTTTATGAAGGAAGTGGCACGATTGCACAGAATTCCCAAGACAATTGTGTCTGACAGAGACCCGAAATTTACCTCAAATTTCTGGAAGGGGTTATTCAAGGGATTCAGAATGAATCTGAATTTCAGTACAGCCTACCATCCTGAGTCGGATGGGAAGACAGAGCGGGTGAATCAAGTGATAGAAGACACATTGAGAATGTATGTGATGGACAAACCATCGAAATGGGAAGACTACCTGCACTTGGTAGAATTCACCTACAACAATGGGTATCAAGCATCATTGAAGATGATCCCATTTGAAGCACTTTATGGCAAAAAGTGAAATACTCCAGTAAGCTGGGATAATCCAGCTGACAGAGCAGTAGTTGGGCCAGAGTTTCTCAAGGAAATGGAAGAGAAAATGCTAAAAATTAAGCAAAATTTGAAAGCTGCCCAGGACAGGAAGAAAAGTTATGCTAATAAAATCAGAACCCATGGTGAGTTTAAAGTGGGTGACCATGTTTTCCTGAAAGTGAAAGCTAACAAAAGTTCCCTAAGGCTGGGAAACTGTGCCAAGTTGGCAGCCAAATTTTGTGGGCCATTTGAAATCCTAGGAAGGATTGGGCTAGTTGCATTTATGCTTGCATTACCTGCATCCATGACTGTACATAATATGTTTCATGTTTCATTTCTTAAGAAATATATACATGATGCTAATCATGTTATCAATTGGAATTTGATTCAGGTGGAGCAAGAAGGTGTCCTGCAAGTGCATCATGTGCGCATATTGGACAGGAAAAGAAAACATCTCTGGAATTGAGCTATAGGGCTTGTAAAGGTCCAGTGGACCTGGTACGGTCCTGAGGATGTGACATGGGAGCATGAGGATGCTATGTGGGCTGAATACCCGCATCTTTTTGAAGATTTGGAAAATCCTGCGGATGTTGTGTGAAAGTTGCACTAAGGACAGTGCAAAAAAAAGGGGAGGGGATTGTAATATCCCAAAAGACGAGCCCTGTTGTAATCATGTTTTGTAGGCTGGTGAGCGGAGTATTAATAAGCTGGTAGGCTTATGCATTTATTAGGCTCGAGAGCCTAAGTGTTAAAGGCCAGGAGCATGATTTTGTACATGTAATTATGCACATTATTAATAAAAGATAAACATCTCTGTGTGTGGACCGACCCCGATGAATGAGTGATGGGGGACTAAGATTCCACAAAGCCTGGGTAAGGGAGAGGGGGATGAAAGGTAAAAAAGAGGGGCTAAGCTTGGGGGCTTAAGCCCTTAGGAATAATAATTTATTATTATTCCAAAGTACTGTGTAAATGTATATGTTTTGTCCTAAGTTCCCAGAGAGGAACGCATGTTGATGGAGCGCATGCAACTTCATGGGAGACATGTGTCGACCCAGGCGATGCAGTTAAAACCATAGGAATAATCCATGTTCGGGGTCTGCATTCCACCAGCCATCACCTGAGTCTGGGGGTTCAACCTTCCAATTCGCCATTCTCCGTATGAACTCGTGACTATCCATGATCGACCTCTGTCTGGTGTTGTTTTCAGATCCCTTACCTGGACAGTTCAAGCATGTGCGTGAGATCTTTGTGAACCCTTACACAATCCTGAAACCATAACCGTGAGTCTGTTCCGTGTTGCATGATTGAGAAACCCGAATTTATCTGGGTCGTGTTGTGCTATCCCAGTGGGCCATTGTGGCAACATAGTCCTGACCGTGTGAGGTTGCTACCATTGACTGTGCATTGTTGAACCTTGTTGTTGTGTCCTCACTATGCTGGAATTGGTCACAAGAACAGGTTGCCAAACCTGTGAGAAACTCTCTCTAGGTGAGAGATTGTGTTGAGGAAATAAGAACTCCTGGAAGGGGCCCTGTAGTTGCTACAGAACTATGAGACTTTTGGTTCGGTCTATTGTAGAAGCCCAAGGCAAGGGAGGCTAGCAGCCGAAGGACTGTCTTGGTGACAGTGAAGGTGTATACTCCTGGGGTGGGACAGGCATGTGGGGAAAGAGAGTCTATGAGTAGTGGGCATAAGTGACTCCTGGGAGAAAATCCTTCCTCTGTAACTGGGTGTCTTCTCGTTGACCTTGCCTAGCCTAGGACTCCCTGCCCGGTGGAGTTTAGTCCCAGCTCAGGGGTGACCTACTGCTGAGAGTGATGAGCAACGTGGTCTAAGGCTTGGAGGCTCGTGGAAGGTCTGCACGCAGTTGGTGAAATACATCTAGTTTCAAAGATAAGTATATGCATGTGTTTAAATTCATCTTTTAAATGCATGTTTGTGATGATTGAAATATTATCATGTATTCCGTTGCGATGATGTTTATTATTGTGCATATGAATTATTGTTAATGTCATGGATTATGTATGCTACCAATAATTATGTGCTTACTATGTGTTAATGTATTGAATTTATTTAAATGCATGTTATATAAGTGTTATTCCGCAGTAGCATTACTCCTGACGTGGGTTGACATCCCGAAGGATGTTACAGTATGGTATTAGAGCTTTAAAGGGATAACGTCATAAGTGTTGGTAACATTGCCCGACCTTTGGAGGGTCGGGGATGTTACAATGTTAATTTTACTTTTTAAGCTAGCTATAATAAAAAGATATTTTGATATTCCATATTAAAGTTAATGACCTCTTTATAATACTTTAATTTTCTTTATCATTTTTTCTTTGTTGCATCACAATTTCTTTTTTTAATTTAAATTTGATAATATTTTTAATGATATCAATATTATTTTAACAAAATTAAATATAAATTACATATGCAATGCACATATTAGTCTTATACCCTTAATGTGTTGAAACTCTATTGGCTAAATGTGTCATGAAAAGACTTTAGCATATGTAAACATAATTCGAAGCTCTCAATTTGATATTCCTTAGGAGTCTCTTTCTACCTTTAATTAACAAATGTCCAAGTCCTTAACTAGGCAAAGACCCTACACTAATGCCTCTAATGTGACATTATTACTAAGCTTGATTCCAATGTACCACAATACACTCAAAGCATTCTTCCCTCATGTTGCCTCTAATGATACACTAATGATACCTCACATTCCCTAAATTTCCCTTTGAATTTCTTCCCTTACTTCTCGATAAGCCCCTCCTTACTTTTACCTTGCAATTAGTTACAACAAACTCATCAAAGTAAATAAAAGGCAACTTCATCAAATTAATTTCACATCATAAACTTATAGGCAAGAACTACAATCCTCCATCCAACCATATCTATGTTTGACCTTACACTACTTCTCTCTAGTTTGAAACCTACAGGACACACCCTATGAATAATAAATATATAGTGTATGTATAAATTGATTAAAGCTCGTGCAATACGATGATGTGTACTTATTATATATTAAAATATTTCAAAGATATATTCCAAAGATTTTGTTGTAATGTATAGTTATTATTATAATTCAATTTAATAATTATGAAGATTTCATTGATGATGATGATGATGATGATGATGATTGGTTTTTGGTTTTTTATGTCAAGTTCTTATTTTCCAATTTATTGGGTAAGTTTATTTATTTAGATAACAAGTCACTTGTTAATTCTTCGCAGAAGGTGAGTTGAATCCTAGTGGAAATGGATATCCACTGCGGTTCACCGGAAGCCATTGACATCGAATGGAGTGGACAAATATATAACCAGAAGCTAGACTATCTTGGTATTTCTTTTCGATGCAATTTGTGTCGCCGAATGGGCCACCTTCATCGTGATTGTGTTGGTAAAGAAGTTGATGATTTGTCGGAGGATACTTTGTTGCAAAGGGACCCACCCGATTATATGGATGAAGTGGATTCTCTTGGGTGAGAGACTATACATTATGGATCTGATCTTTGGATCCAGCAGGAGACTTTGTCAATTCTTGCTAGTAAGTTACAAAGACTTTTCCCTTCATTATTTTCAACTCTGTCGCTCTGGGAGAAGAAGGCCTTGGATAATTCACATTGGTTACATTTATCAACTTCCTTTGATAAGAGGCAACTTGGGGGGGGGAAGGACACTATTGATCTAGTTCCACCGAGCTTGTTCGGACCAACTATTCCTGTTACATCCCCTGGTATAATCCCAGAGAAACTACCCTGTTCATCCTGGTTATGGAAGGGCTCAGTCTTTTAATAAAAAGTAGCATTCTTGAGGGCACTCTAACAGGTATAAAGTTTTCCAGACTGATTAATATTTTTCACTTACTGTTTGTGGACGATGTCCTTATTATGACTAAGGCAACATTAAAAGAATGGATGGAGGTCGTCAACATTCATCAGTTATTCTGTAATGCTTTGAGCTTATTGATAAACCACTCTAAAACTATTGTTCATTACGAAGGTCTAACGAATGCAGAACTGACTCCTTTAAAGGAGCTTATTCCTTATTCTTTTATTGAGCTTTCACTTGGGTTCAAATATCTAGGCTATTACTTAAAGACTAGGGCATGTAAGACTGAAGATTGGAATTGGTTAGTGAAAAAAATAGAAAAGAAGATTAGGTTGTGGTGCAACAAATGGCTATCATTGGGTGGTCGATTTGTCTTAGTTAAAGCTATTTTGGAGAGCCAGCATGTATACTAGATGTCCTTGGAGACCATTCTACGCTCAATTTTAAATAAGATTCGAAAATTGATGTTCAATTTTCTCTAGAGCGGTAATAAGACTACTCAAAAGTTTCACTTATGTAGATGGGGCATTCTTTCTAGACCAAAGAAATTTGGTGGATGGGGACTCCATAACCTTCCTCTTTTTAATACGACATTATTGGTAAATACTCTTTGGAGAGTATTGTCTCAGGATGACATTCAGCATAAAGTTTTAATGGATAAATTTATATAATACTACTGTGGTCAATTGGTACATCCAGGCATCCCACAAACAACACTCTGTGTCTAAAATTTGGAATAGCCTCACTAGTACATTTCATGTGATACTTCACTGGCAGAGTTGGTGCCCAGGATCGAGACATTTAATCTCCATTGGCAGGGATCAGATTCTTGGCCTGGGCGACATAACGATCCTTTCGAACGCGTTGATTACACAATTAAAAGAAAAGAGGATCAATGTTCTGGCACAAGCGATATTATCCCATATAGCTGGTTCTAATTCAGAGACTTGGTTAAGCAGTGAGGAGCTGGGCTTAGCGGGAATTTTAGCATCAAAGTGGGAGCTATATCGAAGAGCGCTTATGGGCACTGGCATATCTATTCAGGATACAAACGACACTCTTGTATGGACTGGGGGGGACTCTTCCGAAAACATTTCTATTAAAAACGTTTATTGTGCTCTTATCTCAACTATGGACTACCCGCCCATGAGTGGTTGGAAGGTAACTATTTGGAAATGGAACATACAGTTAAAGATAAAATTGTTTATTTGGATGGCAGTGGAAAAAAAGGTTCTGACTTGGGACACTCTCCAAAAAAAAGGTTGGGAGGGACCTGGGGCTTGCTATCTCTGCAAACACGATTTTGAAGATATTGAACACTTACTCATTCATTGTACATTCACAAAGATAGTTTGGGTCAGACTAACATTATTCCTTAAGATAAAAATAACTTGGGATGGAGCCTCCATAGATGATTGTTTTACCATTTGGAACAAGGATAAATCAGTCTCCAAAAGTCTGGTTGCTCTCACCTGTTGGTACATATGGCTTGAGAGAAACAAATATATTTTCAAGGAGAGGTCTCCTTCAGTTTCTACAGTGGTATACAAGATACTTGGGTCTCACACTTGGCTTCCCCAATCCCATAAACCTACCTCCATTAGAGTATGCACAATCACTTAGCAAGAAGGATATTCTATTGCTTTCTTTGATGGTGCGACTATGTCAGGTGGCAAGTGTTGCAGAGCTGGTGGCATCATCAAATTACCAGGGTCGATTGTATATAAATGGTACATCAACTGTGGAGAAGGCACCAACACAAAGGCAGATATTATGGGAGTTTGGGCTACACTTACTCTAGCCAATATGTGGTCTATCCAAAAAATTCAGATTCTGGGGGATTCCAAGGTAATTATAGATTGGTTAAATCAAAAGAGTAATCTCCAAGCAATTGAAATTGAAGGATGGAAGAAAAAAACCATAGATCTGACCACCTTCTTTCAAGGTATTAGCTTTCATCATATTTACAGGGATTTAAATAAGGAAACAGACTTATTATCTAAACAAGCTCTCTTGGAACCGGAAGGCATATTATCTTTTTACCAATGGGTAGGTGGGATTGGACGACCACTTACTCATTTAAACATCTTTGAAATTTCATTAGGATGAAGTGCATCTGGTTTATATTTCAGCTGGTAGTGGACATTATTATATGTTTTGTAATTTTGAAGTGTTAAACCTTTCTCATTGTTTATTGCCCTTTGGATTTTTTAGGATATTAGTTCATATTATGGCTAGTTGTGGGTGCATTTTGTATCGAGCTAAACATAATGATCCATAGTTATAAGGATCCTTGATGTTGTAAAAAAAATTATACTTTAATATAATTTTGAGCGAATTTTCTATTGGGAAAAAAAGTAAAAATGAGAAAGGAAAGATTATTGTTTAGTTTATAAGTTTTGTGGATATGCAGGAGTGATGACATCTAAGAATGTAATTACCTGGCAAGGGTTTTATGGCCATGAGCACACTATTATATTTAATATAATGAGAAATTTTCTATTGGAAAAAAGTAAAAATGAGATCATCCTTATTTTGCTAACCTCATTAAACAATTAACTTAAACAAATCTCAATCAACAATTGACTCACAAAGAACGGATGATTATATTACAATTAAGATTTGAATTTGGGTGGAAAGAATAACAACTTTTCCAATCTACTACTCAAGCTAGATCCTACCAACATATGGTGATGACTATTACCATCTACTAAGATCAATTTTGGTGTATCGAACCTCAAGAAAACCAATAAAAGATTAATTGGTTTGCTTTAGCATTTTATTTTATTTCTATGCTAAAAAATATTGGAGAAAATCTTTCATAAATCTCCATGGTGTATCGAACCTCAAGAAAACCAATAAAGATTAATTGGTTTTGTTTAGCATTTTATTTTATTTCTATGCTAAAAAATATTGGAGAAAAGCTTTCATAAATCTCCATAATTTTGACAAGTTAACGTGTTATATATATATATATATATATATATATATATATATATATATATATATATATATATATATATATATATATATATATATATATATAATGTGGCATGTTGCTTAGGACACTCTAAAAGAAAGTGATTTTTATCATCTACCTTCTTAGTATCACAAAGATGAAAAAAAATTTCATCCCCTGATATTTAAGGAATTGTTTAATGCTCTATTTCAATATGGAATTCATTAGAGTTCAATTTTATTTTTAAAATGTTGATTTTATTTTTTAAACTAGCTATAATAAAAATATACTTTTGATATTCCATATTAAAGTTAATGACCTCATTATAATACCTTGATTTTCTTTATCCTTTTTTTGTTTTTTCATCACAATTTCTTTTTAAATTTAAATTAGATAATATTTTTAATAATATCAATATTATTTTAACAAAATTAAATTTTAATTTTAAAAAAAAATGATGTTTTCTTGATAGATCAATCAAATTATCCATAATAATTATATAAAATAATTAATAATTGTTGGTTTCAAATTTCACTTTATGATATGTGTGTTCTCTTCGTGAGTCAATTGTTGATTGCTAAAGAGCTGTTGATTGCTAAAGAGCTCTATAAAATTTGATTTACCCTCGATACCATCATTGAAATGACAAGAAGCACCATTTGATTTGAGTACTTCTCCTCATTTTAAAGTTGTTATCATTTTTCTTTGTTGCATCGAAATAACATTTTAAAGAAACTCAAGTAATCTCTTAATTTTCTTAATATTTACTAGACCAATTTTAATTTTAGTGGAAGTTAAGCAACATCATCATCATCACTAAATTTCCCAAAAATAAACTAAATCAAAAACAAAATAAATAATAATCAAAATAATCTATAAATCGTATTCTTTAATTAACTACTTAAAATTAACTCTTTGTATTTACCTTAATTATACATTTTCCCTCCTTATATTTGTCAATCATTATTTTTTATATGTAATAAATAGTCTACTTGCAATTATTTCCAAAAACATGTTACATACAACTTAATTGTTAATGGAATGAGTTGTAAAGGTCAATAGTATCTATCTCATTAAAAAAAATTAAAAAAATTAAAATAATGAAGTGATAGGTTTTATATTCGGAATATTATACATTTCTAAAATGGTTTAAAATATTGAAGTGACGTTGATAAGTTTTGTATTTGGAATTTATACATTTACAATGTTTAAAAAATATATTATTTTAATATTTAAAAAATAAACAATTTTTACAATCATAAAAAAAAATAAACCATCAATCATTTAAAATGTTTTAATAAAGATATTAAACCATCAATTTTTATTTTTTTTTATGAAACTTACATCTAATATTTATTAATAAAAAAAAATTATGAGCTCTAAAATCATTTTTAAGAAGTTTAAAACTATTAACCATAAATATGTTTATTCAGTTAAAATGTTATAATAAAGATATCAAGTCATCAAAATTTACTCAAACTTCCATGTAATATTTATTAATAAATAATATTATTAATAATCAGTTTCTATCATTATTAGTGAAATTATATTGAAACTTACGTCTAATATTTATTAATAATTTTTTTTATTTGCTCTAAAATCATTTTTAAAAAGTTTAAAACCATTAACCACAAATATGTTTATTCAATTAAAATGTTATAATAAAGATATCAAGTCATCAAAATTTACTCAAACTTCCATGTAATATTTATTAATAAATAATATTATTAATAATCAGTTTCTATCATTACTTTTCTATAATAGTGAAATTATATTGATTGGTGTTTAATTTCACCATAATATTAAAAATTAATTATATATATATATATATATATATATATATATAATATATATATATATATATACATATATATATATATATATATATATATATAGTCAAACACCAAATACATATTTTATCTTTTTCCTCTAAATTTTGAATCTATGATCTTGTAAAGGAAACACATGTTTGTAAACCACATTCCTTTAATAAAATATTTAGATAATAATTTTTGTATTCAATCTAAATCATCTTGAAAAAGTTTAAAACCATTAACCATAAATATGTTTATTTAACTAAAACGTTATAATAAAGATATTAAGCCATCAATTTTTACTCAAACTTACATAATATTTATTAATAGATAATATTATTAATAATCAACTTCTATCATTACCCTTCTATGATAGTGAAATTATGTTGATTGGTGTTTGGATTGACCATCACCAAGCCAAACACCAAATACATACCCTACCCTCCTCTGGATTTGAACATGTGACTTCATGGAAGGAAACACATGTTTGTAAAACCACATCCTTACTAACTCTTCTATGGAAGGAAACACATGTGACTGGTCTAGGTGTGTTGACTACATTTTTGGTCAACAATACTTAGCCAACAAAGCGTTGTCAAGCTCCTCCTCATTTCGCATTTGACGACACAAAGTCTTGTGGAATATTGTTGAGTTGTTGCTACATATTCAAGGAAGATGTCTTTGAATATCTTATCATTCAAGAATATTTTATGAATTATAAGAAAGTATTGGCGATGATCGTTGGTCGATATACAAGTTACAGTTATATTCGAATGAAAAATGGTTTTCATGGTGCTTGACAGAAATGTCATGGTTCTCGACCTATGATTCAAAAAGATTGCTATCTCATTTTCTACATTCTTAACCTTATCATAATCACACTCGTAACCTTCAAGTCCTTTCTCATGTCTCTCTTTTTCCTAAATATGATATCATTACCATTCCGTCCTTTCTCATGTCTCTCTTTTTCCTAAATATGATATCATTACCATTCCTTTTGGCTAATGACTTTGACATATTTTCATACTACAAAACTATACCATATTATCATGTCTCAATTATATGACAATTTTATTTTATTTTAAATAAAAAATAAGTCCTAATTTACCTGTAAATGTGGATTAGTATGTGAAGCTCTACTGACCAAATACATACATTGCTTGTTTTTTTAATATATAGAGAAATAATGTCACCATAAAGGTTTTTGGCTTAAGTCATTTTAAGTTATTATGGAAATAATTTATGCAAAAACCATAAGATGCAAAGGATTGATGATACATTACTTATGGTTATATAAGTTTGGTTTGTGCCCCTAATTTGTCCAAATCCATGTGCCCTCTCATAATCCACCTTCAAAAATTCCTTTCCATGCCAAAAAAAAAATTAAAAAATATATATTATTTTATCATAACCTCCACTCTCTATTTTTTTGCTTACCACTTTGTATTAAGCCCATATACAAGTGAGGAGAAAAACGGGCAGGAGGCCTAACAAATAAGCCAAGAAATAATATGGAGAACTCAGTCTATAGATGCTTCATCCAATGCATCCGTGAATCAACTTGTTATAATAGTCAGAAAGATCATAATAGTGTAGCAGAAATTCGAGGAGTCTAGGTTGAGTCTCAACGAATGACGTAGAATATGAAACATTATCATCACTTTCCATAAACCATTCATGGAAGATGTAACAAATCTACGAGACTGTATACATATGATAAAGTATTGAGGAACGAGTAACAAATTTACGGGACATCCAAATAAATTGACATGTGGCTAAAAATAACGACATTCTCCATTAAATTATTTTAAACTTTTACAAATTCAATATGGTGCTACCCGGTACGGGTTTCAATTGGTTAACCTAAAACAGTCTAAACTACCAGAACCATCCAACAAATGTTATTAACCAAGTAGCTAGTTCGGGAAAAAAACTTGAAGAGAGGTATGCTTAGAGTGCAGTAAGGTTTTTTTTTTTTTTTAAATTATCATTCATCCTCTATACATTCAATAGGGATTGACAGAATTATTGGCATCAAGGAGTTTTGTGAAGCAGCGAAGTAATGAAGCGAGGATGAGCTTTGTTGATCCTCGTAAGGTGAATAGTTTACTTGTCAGTTTGTTGTATTTAAGCCTGATTTTATTCAGCGCTAATCAATTTTCGATATGCAGGTTCTCGCCTTGTGTTATCACCACCATTGCTCCATTCCATTTTGGCTCAGCTTTCTTCTTCTTTCATTCTTGGTCGTTCTATTATAACTTTGTTCTAGAATAGCTAAAGTCTAAATACCCGACCTGAGTCTACATAGAGACTTCTAAATTCCAAGAATTCAAGAATTGTATGAGGAACATTTTTAAATAAAGATCAAAGTCTTTTAAGCTCTAAAATTATTCTTCACTTATTTTCTTTTAAATCTCAATTTTCTTTATCTTTTTCTTAATTAAACACTTAAAAATTTAAAAAAAAAAATACAATAAAACAAACTAATAGATTTATTACTTTTGTAAAATTGTGTATATAAGTTTTTTTCATTTTATTTTTATTAGTTAGTTTTAATAGTTACAAATTTGGTTTACTTTCTTTATTTATTTTATTGTTTTAGTTCTCTTATTAATTATTACATTTTAACTAAAAGAAAATTAAAAAATATATATCAAATCATTATAGAGTTTTTATAATTTATTTTGATAATCTTTAAACTAATTCATTTTTTAATTGTTTCACTTTAACACTAACATATTTTAATTTTCCGTCCCCGAGGTGTAGGACAGTCGGTGATGGAGTGTGTTGTTAAGCCACTCCGTGTTGTTAAAGTCATCGGTTCGAAACCTGCGGGGACAAAAAATCCAACCATGTTAAGGGTTGGTGTGGCTCAGGCCGGGTGCGATCCCCGG
>SNQJ01S0166797.1:21211-48921 GCA_010110895.2 Picea sitchensis | reverse complement strand
CAGGCCTCTTCGAGGGGGAAACCTCCAGTCGAGCAGCGCTCTGTTACAATAATCTCCAAGCTAGGGTTTTCATACCCTCGACTCTTATTTATACTAATATGTCTATTAAGAGAAGCATCTAGAGGAAGATCCTTCTAGAAGCGAAAGCTTCTATTAGTTCTTCTTACATCTGCCTTATTCTATTTTATTGAAAGTTCTTATTAATATTGACCTTTATTACATCCGAATACATTGATCTACCTATGTGCGGGTTAGGACCTTAACATATTCGTAGCTCCAACACACAAAGTAGCAGGCAAACATGTTACAAGCGCAGCTAAAGGCCTTGTCACCAGTCGATAGAATGAAGAGGTTTCCATAGCAACACATGACCCAATAGAAGTTACACATGCTTCAGAGTAAAGTAATGGAAGTATCTCAACAACTTCAACGAGTGCAAGAAAAGGAATGCCAATTGTTCACCAAAGTTGAAAACCAAGGAGTAGAACTTGAACAGGTTGTGAGTATACCAGAACAATGCCTAGAGGGACCAGTTAGTGATGCACTCATCCAGGAGTTAACTAAGAAAGAGGCAGTCACACTTTAGAAAGTCGAAGCTGCTCAATCCAAGCTCGAGGCATTCGAGGTGGAATTGCTCAGACCAAAGTGACTCGGGACGAGTCACAGGTGAGTGTTGGGGGCTTGTTGGCCCTTGACCAAGTTTTGAAGTTACTTGGTCATATTTGACCATTTTTGGGACTTCGACAGCCTGTCGAAGATGGAGCGCTAGACGAAGCAGATATCATAGGATCTCGACCCACTTTTGGACCCCCTTTTTGGGTTTTGGGACAATGTAATGGGAAAGGGATGTCGTCCCGTGGGTTTACCCACATTTGGGCCCACTTTTGTAATGTATAAATAAACATCTAGGCATCTAGTAGAGGGGGATTGTATCTATGTGATGTAATCTAAGTGATAATAGACTATATAAGTACTCTGTGCATGACTGTAGAAGGCTTATAGAGCTAAGTGCAAGTTGTTGTAGAAGTTATAGAAGGATTTGTGTTGTAGGCACAAGGAAGAAGGATCTAGCGAGTTGCGCAGATCTTCTTCCTTATGCGAGGAAGGGTTTTAGGTGGATTTGTGCCTGTAACGAATTGGAGATGCTAATAAAGAAGAAGAGTTGGTGGACATATCCCCAGGGAAGGGGGTGAACCACATAAATCTGTGTGTTATTCTTTGTGCTTTGACTTGATGTGTTGTCCCTACTTTTGCAAAGTTCTTTGATATATTTAGATAGATCTACTTATGCTTAGTGCTTCTTAGATATGTGTGAATGTTATATCTAACATGTACAAAGATGCTTGGTTCTGATCTACTGGATCTAATCTGTTTTGTTGTTGCTAAGTGCTAAAATAGCTTAGATCTAAGTAAATGTTGTGATGCTCTATGTTATCTGTGAAGTATAATAAGGGTTGAATATTGATGAATAATTGATGCTAAGTGTTATGTAAGCAATATAATCATAGATCTGTGCCCCAGCTAAGGTTTCAGAAACCTGAGTCTTGCAACCACTCCTGCCTCTACCTCAGGTGAGACTTCATCTACTTCATAGGTGTTGCCGAAAGGGCCGGTAGTTAGGGTTTTTTCGGTGCGTTGTTGTAGCATTGAACCCTGGGTCTGTGCCTGTGCCAACAACGACATCTCTCAAAAACTAGTCGAACGTGGGTAGAGTGATCTACTCTCTTATGAGAGTGAGCAGCGAGATCATCGATGTAGGCTTCAACTATATGCTTGAGATCGTGAAAAGCGAAGGTCATGGATGATTGGAAGGTTTATTCGACGTTTTTAAGGACGAAAGGAATTTTTCAGTATGTGAAAGTACCCCAAGGAAAAATAAATTATGTCTTATGTTGATCCTCAGGTTTAATCTAAATTTGGTTGTATCCTAAAAATCCGTCCATAAAATAAAATCCCTCACTTCCCACACACTCATCGAGAATATGATCAATGAAAGGTGTCAGGAATTTGTCTTTAGGAAAATCCTTATTCAGGTCTCGAAAATACATACAGACACAGATGGTTCCTTGCTTCTTATTCATAGGAAYAGGGTTGGATACCCATTCAGTCAAGGGAACCAAGTAGATAAAACCTGCATTAAGCAGTTTCTCCACCTCTGCCTTAATAGCAGGGGCCTTCCTAGGATTAACAGATCTAAGTCGTTGACGAACATGTTTAGCATCCAAGTAGGTTTTAATCTCATGTTCGATAATGTGAGGGTTGATTTATGTCATCTCTTCATATGAAAAAGCGAATACATCACAAAATTCCTTGAAGAGATCAGTGTAGATATGAATTTATTCAGGCAAACAATCTGCACTGATATATACTTTTTCAACTTTACCAAAAATATGAGAGATATCGATCATGATGGTAGGATAAATACTCACCATGTTTCCTTTGGCATAAATGCCATTTTTATCAAGTGGAACTGCAAAGTGACCTAATATATCACTAAAGGTAGATCTAAAATCATCTTGTTAGATCCTAACAAGCTCTGGGAGGAAGAGTCATGATGCATATCATCCCATGGCCTATCAAAACCATTAATGGCCTCTATTATTTCTTCATCTAAAGGTAAATTATCATCAAGGAAATCATGTGAGCAATATGATGGAGTGGCCCATATGGGCTGGAGAATAGGATCCTCCTCATTCATCTGTGAGGGGACAAGATCTAGGTCGGAAGTAGAGTTGAGAACAACATGATACAATATCTCTGTCATTGACAGTGGAATCACCATTCCAATATGTGATTGACCTTCACAATACAAGGTTGGAGAAGGTAGGGTACAAGGATCATTAAAATATGAAGTGGGAAAGGAACATACCTCATTGATGAAGAAGACCTACAGGACATGGCATAGATATGATGAATTGGTGCCATGAAATCAAGGGTACCCATAAGGGAGGAATACATTCTGACACCAATATCCTTAGTTTTCAACTAATAATGGTTGATCACGGGGATAGAAGGTCCAACTGATGCATTGGGGCTAGTGTGCACAAAGGACAATTGATCGATTGTCACAATTTTCCCATCGTGAGGAGAACATAAAGTACAAAAAATGGACGATACAATTGCAATCATAGCATAAGTCTAGTTACGCCCTAGTAATAAGTTATAGTCAAGGGGTGAATCGACCACCTCAACATCAACCTACACTATATTCCCACCTAATTGTACCAGAAAGGTAGGAAGAATACCATGGGGATGGAAAGAATGACCATCAAATGTAGTCAACATGGTCCTATATTAAGACTCTAGGCATGGAACAACCTATGAAGAACTATAATCATGATACCGAGTGGTTACATTAATCTGAGACTTAACCATATTTATGCATAGACAGTCATTGTCCTACGCCGGTGGGTTTTGACTCCAACTCACTGCATTTCCGTCATTAGATGACTTCGATACCATGTGTTGATTATGCGAAAAAGGATTAGTTAACACAGTGGGTAGTAGAGGTAAGAGCCTCATAGATTCCTCGAGTTTGGGGAACAAGTGGTTAAGGTGATCATCAGTACAAATCTTACAAGAGAATTTCACCTTCCGCTTCTCTTTATTTCTCTCACCAACATTAACCTTCAATCTATCATTTTTAGCATTGTCCTTAGGATTATTATCATTATTCCTCCCACCCTTATGATTTTTACCATGTACTTTCTTTTTATTCCCTCTTGGTTGTTGGCTACCATTCGGGTTGGTCGACGATTGTAAAGAATTCACATTCGTCAACTGAGTGGGAGTGGAGGACACAGACGAAGCTTGTACTCCTACACACTGTCTTAGAGACAACTCTTTCAACTGGCTCATCACCAACGCTATAGATTTAACATTTTTGAAGACTATAATGCCATCGGCATGAGGCCCGATATTTTTTCTACGGTCGTAGTTTTACCTCGGTGCGTCAAGAATAATTTCGTATAACATCCCAGACTGAGCATATATGAGATACAACTATTGGGATTTAAAAAGCACTTCCTCTTCATATGTTACCGCGGATGTAGAGACATCCTTCGAAATATAAGGAAATAAATACTTAAGAAACCATTCCAGCAGGAAATCTGGAGGAATGTAAGCTTTGATCAACCTCTTCCATCTATGCCACTCTTGGATATGATCCAATATATGGGTGGATTTGTCATGGAAGAGGGATGGAAAAATTTATATGTCGACATCATAAAGAATCGACAATTGGAAGTGGTTGAGGAAAAATAGAACCATCTGATTAAAATTCCCATGTGTTCCCCCTTATAGCTCTATGTACCATTTTGCTGCAACCCCAGTGAGGGTGCATTGAAAAAATATTAAACTAATAGAATCGTTGTTAAGGGAATTGGAAGAGAACCAAAGATGGATAGTAGTGACATGATCACTAGGATCCTCAACAATGTTTCCCTCAAATTTTGGAAGATCTGAAGGATGCTTGGTGGGGATGATGGGCCATGTTGGGTCATGATGCACCGGGTCATTCATTAATCTTGAAAATGATGGAAAATTAAGCATGGCTAGAAAGAGAAGTCGGGGTTGCGGCATCTGGCCCCAAGATCCTGAGAAAGATTGATGTTGGGCAATCTCATCCCATCCAAGGTTTTGGTATGCACCATGGACCTATCCGAGATTTTAAAATCCCCCTCCAAATTGATTCATAAGGGGTTGGTTGGGCACCATTCTAGTAGGAATGTTATGATGAGGGTTGTAAATATTGCCCCCATCTAGAGTAGCTCCAGGTTGGGGGTTTCCCAAAGTATGAAACTGACTTCTTTTGGGTGGAAATCCGGAGGATAGAGGTGGATTATCCATGCCAAACATGCTGGTTGGAATCGGTGTKGAAGAGATAGGTKTAAAGGAAGAAACATAAGAAGCATCTTGTCCACCTAGTTGATTACTCCATCCAGGAACATTAAGACTAGGATTAGACTCAGGGTGAAAAGGAGGTAGCCTTCCAACCATAGGAGTCATTTTGGGAATATGAGCACTACCAAATGAGAGTGGAATATGCGGAGGAGCCATGCCCCCAAGTCCAATACTAGGATTCAAATTAGATGATGGAATGGAGGAATACAATTACAATGTGAAATTCGGAATACCATAAGAGAAAGGGCTAGAGGACGAAGGGATGGACTAAGTATCATAGCCCAATGAGCTAAAAGGAGACCCAAAAGGGTTCATTACTATAGTTTGAGTATTAACTACAGGTCGGATAGGGGTGATGATGGGAACCTCTGACGCTACAACCATAGTGGTYGAAGACATAGAAGGAGTTCCATTAACCATGGTAGGTATGGGAGTTGAAGGACTCCCAGTATCTTTCTGACTAGACTCAATACTCATACTTGTATGATCACAAGTCTGGTAGGTGGAGGTGTGTGTACCACGTTTGATAACTTTACACCTTTTATAAAGAAAAGACTCAAGATACGGTGGTAACTTCAACAAACGGCAAGACCTGTGAGGAAGTTGGTATGGATCCACGATGACTCAAGGCTTGAGATATAAAAAAAAATCCTAAGGCCAACTAAGAATCAAAGAAAACACCAAAATAAACAAAAAAGGCCAATATGCACACAAATAGGATAAAGTGGTTGAAAGGGGTCTCCCTCCCTAAAGTAGGTATGCCTCACCCAAGAGGGTCCTGAGACTCCCTTCAAAAGATCAGATGTATCAAAATCATTTATAAGGGCCCTCGTGGGATTAAAAATGCAGTCGGTCAATTCCCCCCGGAGAGGTAATATTCCATAAATATTTTGTTTTGTCTGACCCTTATCTGACCCAGGGTACATACAGAATAACCCCTACAAGTAACTTATGTGGCTACCTATTTCAAGCAACTAAAGCCACCATGATATAACCAATGCGCAGGAGAAAATTCATAAGTTAGGTCCACCGCATGGGCAGGGTAAAAAAGCTCAAAATCTTGAAAGCACCACCTCTCATAGAGGTAAAGGAACTAGAAATACCTCTAGATATGAATAGATCCCCGTAAATATCTCTGATGCTAAAAAGGTATTGTAGGTATATCTCCTCAACCAACTTTGCATGACCTCGTTCATAACTCTAGTGTGAGCAGATCCTCCTGACGTCACCAATTATACAATGGATTTCACCACTCCCTTAGTTAGACACATATTTTTAGTTTAATAGCCTTGGAGAAGTTTACTCACAAAATCATATTCCAAGGCTCTAAATCTTAAGCTAGTTTGTGCACCCTGAAAAATAATTTCTTTTTCTAATCAATTTTAGATTTATCAACGTTATTTTTAGTGGCTTTGTTTACTCAAAATATGTGGTCGTGAAATTGATGATGTTATGACTTAGCAAGTAAAATAAATGAATATGAATATAATGTAAAGTCCTAACTTCAATTCTCAATAAATGATAAGCTTTTAAAAAATGAAACTTTCAATTCAACTCTGCAATTTCAAATAAGATGCAATCTTTCCATACATGTATCAAGATCAATGATAATAACCCAAAATATCAAATGCCATAATGCAAAATGTATTATTTTTTGTATTTTCAATATAAAGGAAATGAAAATGCAAGGACTGAACAACAATTTGATATATAAACCCTACTATAAGAAAAAAGAGACAAACCAAGAAGGATACCAAGAAGCAAACACCCAACCTAAGATGCAAGGACAACCAATGAAAAAAATGATGAGAAAGAAAAACCGCCTGAAAATTCAACCAAAGAAAAGTTTCCTAACACTCTGCAGGCACTTAATAGTCATGACAGAGACCCAACAAGACTCTGCAACCATCAAAACTTACCTAGCAAACACCAAACTCATCAATCAAGAAAAAAAGCATGATGTACGCCATTGTTTAGGAAAAACGTGTGTATGTATGCGCCCTATAGAATGACATATCACGTATATACACATCTGTCAAGGGAAAAGCTATGTATATTTATTGAAACACTGCCAGGTTAAGGATAAGGACAAGAAACTCATAATCAAAATGAAAATAGGTTGTCAATCAATCAAATGACAAGAAAACTCAATCTAACCGAGAGAAATCAAAGGAGAAAAACACTCCAAACCATGAAAATAAGATTCTCTCCCCAATATGGTTTCCAATTCTATTACGAGGAAAATCACTCTATGGCTTGGGGTAAACCACAATAGATGGAAATGACTACAGAAATAAACTCTAATCTCAAGTATTCTATATAAACAAACATGCTAACAAGACAAGATAAAGAGCCTACCTCGTCCAGATGTTCGATGAAGTCCATCGTTGAGCACTTCACACAAATCTATATACCTGCAACTTGTCCTCAAAAACCAAGATACGCAAGTATATGGTGAAAATATATAAAGTTAGAAAATATAATAGCATAATCCATCAATATTCATAACAAATACACCTATGGAATAACAATTCAAATATTTTCAAGACATTAATTGGACAAGAAAAGAGTATTTCTATTAAAATATGATCAACAAAAGTGTATGAATGACAAACTTTTGTGTCGGCACGTCTCGGAACCAAGAAACTAAGTCCCTTCCAGTTGGGCCTCCACAACTTAAATCCTCCACCAAAGGAAATCTCATATAAGATAGATAATGAGGTTCTCCATCAAAGAGGGAAGAGCTTGGGGAATGAACAATGTGTTTAGACTTAAAAGGACAAAGGGATGCAGACTCAATATGAAGTGAATAATTTCTCCAGAGTAACTTTTCTCTCAAAGTTGAATTCTTCTCCTTCTCTTCCATAGCTTGAATATGGCTCATTTATAGCCTTCAAATGGAATTGAAGGGCCGATTCGGAACATTTCCAGTATATGGAAGGTCAAGGATCATGGATCTCGTGACGTGACATGAAAACCCGACACCATTTTTTAATTTTGGGCACAAAACTCGATGTACGTGGGTTGTAATTGTGAAACTTGTGTATATGCATGTTGTATAGTTGTTAGGGAGTGTATATGTGCAAATATATGGTTTTTAAATTTTGGATTTGCAAAAAGGGACTTCAAGTCTACATAGGGAAATGGAAAATACCTTCTGAGCAGGTATCATGGGGTGAGGAAAATATTGCTATAACAAAGAGTAGTCCACAGAAAAATATTGAGTCATAGCTGACAACCATGGAGAAAAATTAAAATTATGGGCACATTAAAAATTTATAGAGGGCATAGAAGGTGCATGTAGCATTCAGGGCCAAAAATATTATTTGGCTTGAAACTTCAGTTGGTTGTATATAGTATCTTGTAGCTTAGGTAAAGATGAAACTTGGCCAAAATGTCCATCATATGGTTATGAAGGAACCCGGTTGAGATCCTATCAAATTTTCAAAGGAGTATGTGCATGAATGCGTAAGCACAGTTAAAAATTGCACCTCGTTGAAATAATTAATGGGTAATGTTTAAATGACCATAAATTTATGCTCAAAACTCATAATTAAGAAAGAAAGTAGTCATTGGAAAGGTATTGGATAGAAAAATACATGTAATCACTCCTAATTGTTAGATGAGAAACAAAATTCATAGGAAGACAGAAATATGATATCTAGCGACCATAACGGATCACAAGTGTGCACATGTTACTATAATTACATGCTTACTTTAACAAAAAAAAATAGAATTGTTATCTTATATAGTAAATATGTTGCAAGCATAGATTAAGTTTGATGATAAAAAAGATAAAATTGTATTTAAAAATGTGGTATCTTCAGGTATGAGGGACAAGGAAGGGTCAATCCTTCAAAATATGGAATGATTTCTTGAGGAAGCTACCAGCTGAAGATGTCAATACTCAGTAAGTAATATCGAATATTTTCAATGGATATGATTTGGAAAAATAATTCAAGATGAAAAATATTCATACCAATTAGTGATGTTGAGTAAGAGAGAGATCACTTATATTTCATGATAAAGCATGAGTAATGGGTATGAATGGAATTGATACCATGGAAGCGTGGAGAGATGGTTTCCATAACAGGAGAGAGAGAGTTGAAATTTGGTTAAGGATAAGAATAGGTACTCAAGGAAAGAGGGTTATTAAAAGAATATTTCAAAATATGATCAAAGTTCAAGACTGAAGAATGATAAGGTATGAGTCTTGGTGCAGCCATGAAGGCTTGGGAATCCACTACAAAAAATCCACTCATGTTCATAAGAATGCTTGGTGGAATCTGAGTGTAAGAATATATTATTTAGGGGATGAAGTAGTGAAGGTACATTCACTCTAGAGGATACCAAGGTACATATAAGGAATTACTTTGTGGGAGGAAATGTTCAAAAAGGAATGGTAAGTCCACGTGCTAGTGTTATGATAAAAAGGGACCTAGTGTATACATGAAAACAAGGGAAACATCTCCAAGAATCAGTCATATAGTTGTGGGGTAGTAACTCCATTATTGTCCTAAGAGTAGTGTAGTGGAAGCATGGTGTGAATCTTATAGCTTCAGGGGTGAAGTAATGAATATCATGTAGGATAAAAGTGCTAGAGGATGCATAAATTAATACAATATGTGCAGATTGGTTTTGGAGGTATGTAACCATACTTCTGGAAAAGGAATTGTATAAATCATATAGAATTCAAGAATTGAATAAATTTCAAGATTAAATGAAGATAATAAAAATGTACCACTAGGTGGATGACAATTTATTTTGAGTCTCTTGCAGCACTCAAAGAACTGTGACAAAAATGAAAAGGATTCTTGATGCTATGGAGAATGTTGGTTGCAGATCAAAAGAATTGAGTACATTTTCAAAGTAGAATGGGATGAAAACTTAAAAATAATCAAGCATGGAGATGATTTTCTAAAGGAAAATCAATAAGGAACCATCAGAAAGAACATGGTTCTATGTGAATTGGTATGCATAAGAGAGGATACATGACAAAACCCATCTCAAATTAAAAATATTTATTGGCGATATTCTAGGAGATTGGAAGTTTCACTGGAAATTATGATGGAAAACAAAAGAATTGTTAATTTATTATAGTTAATTCTATGCAGCTGGAGAAGAAGACATATGTGTATCTTTGCAACATACTGGAGAATTGAATATGCAATTTTTTAGCACTAGACGTTACCCTTAGACTACTAAAAAGGTAAGCCCAATACCCATCAAAATATGAATAGTTAAATCAGGTTTATGCTTGAGTGGATAAACAAGATTTAAATGAAAAAGGAAAAGGGAAGAAAACTAAATCCAGATCAATAACACACCATTAGGCGTGAAGTCATAAACACTATGCAGATTGAAGGAAATCAAGCTACATACTAGACAAAAGGGTTTATCTAATTATGAGTAGAAGAATGGAGAATATAACAGAAGGAAGAACATCCAACATACATAGATCCTCTCTACAAAACATATTAAAGAGTGCTTGAACAAAACAATGATTATTAGGCCAATTATAGCAGATCCTCTACTGCTTAGGAATCCATTAATCAAAGGCAACCATGATCCTCAAAGGATGACATTAATTCAAACAAGATGATAACATAAAATATCAACAAAGGAATGCGACATCTAATAAACAACTTTAATTAATCATTCAATGACATAAATTCATTAAAAATTACATTCCCTCAGGCTTACAAAATAAGAAGGTAACTACTCCTCTGACTCTCTCGAGATTATGGACCAAACCCTTCTAACCTTGAAAATAAAAAATATAGAGAGAATGCAGTCTTAATCTGTTTCTATCTTTCTGAAAATAAAATTAAATAAAAAACACAAAAATAAACCAAATCTAAATATGGTTGCAAATAGGTGTCAAATATTGAAAGTTATTGGTCACAAAGTTGTTGGCGCTTAGCTTTCCATCTCATTTTATATTGAATCTTTGTGTCCCTCAAAATCAGGATCTAACTACCATTTCCATCTTCTAGATGCTCAAGTATTACCCCAAAATGCTCCACACAATATCTTGACAAATTCTTCAAATCTGGAGATTCTATTTTACTTGTTCATTTCATGCCTTTGAATCTGGATATGTAACCTCTCTTAATTCCAAGTTCCCTTTGAAATATTGAATTCAATTCCTTCAGTGACCATGAAATTTGGAGATTATTTGGGACTCAATATTTTCACTATCACTCGACCATCCTTGGAAGTTTGAATATAGCCGAGGATGTTCATAAATCTTTGGAATCTAGAAAACTACTTACCCTTAATCATTCATTTAATTTTTAGGTGCATAGCGTTGGTATTTCTATGAAATTAAACCCTTTACTAAGTATCAATGTCCCTTCTTCCTCAAGCTTTCAACCAAGAGTTCTTCATCAAACACTTAACACCTTTATGTATAGGATCTTGTGCTTATTAGTGCTCCTCATCGAATTTGACCTTGTTATATCTGATCTTCCTGGTGGAAGTGTCAGACTCTTTCTTCTTAACACCTACTAACACACTAATTTTTGGCCTTTAATTACTTTCGTGGGTGTTTTTCTCTTGCCACTCGGAAATTTATGCTCTTGGTTGCTCGACACTTGGTCTCGAAACTACATATGCTAACCATGTGTATGGGATGTATATCCCACATACAACATGGAAATATATTTTTAAGTCCTTATATACACCAACACTTTGATAGTTGTATCGATGTAGTGTGTAAACAATATTCTCTTCTTCCTCGTTGGCTTGGAGCTTGGGTTATTCTATATAGTGTTGGTCCTATAGATGTCTTGGCTCTCGATTCATTGGGTGCTTGAAACCATGCAACTTAGAGATTGGGAATAAACCCAATTTACTTTTACAAAAATAAATTTTTTGTTGGATATAACATCAAGTATAAACCCAAGAACTAATAAGCCAAAGTTTTGAACATAAACAAATTTTTTATTTACCAATTGCATCTCCCCTTAAGATCACAATGATCGTTTGTTAATGTTGCACAAATGACAAAAATACCATAGTGCTATAGAAATTCTAAAATGCTGAAAAAGTGCCATAATGCTGCAAAATGAGTGGATAAGCTCATAAAATGGCACAAAAGTTATAGGTTGCTAACACAAGTCATGTTTGAGGCTGGTGGCTAAGAAAAGAGAAGGGAAAGTAAAATAAACCACAAGATATGCAGTGACTCATAAAGGGGCAAGTTGAAACAATTTGGTCCAATAAAGTGAATGTTGAAGAACCAAAATCAATAATAGAGCATGGTTGGATATGAAATTTGGTCGAGAGATCCAGAAAATGATGAATACTAAAGTTCAATATTAGAATAATATATGGTTGGAAATATACAAAGTGGCCAAGACTGGATTGGCTATAAAAAGTGATCATGAAAAAATAATCATGTGTAGTACATTGAGAACATAAGAGGGATGCATGAATTCAGGAAATTGAAGACATCCATGAACAACAGAGAGAATTATGAATGATGGCAGAAGTTGTTGCAATTGTTGTAGCAACAAATCTGATATGACTAGTTGGACAACCATACAAAGCACTGTAAGTTAAATTACATATGAAATTATAAGCATGTTAAAGATGCAACTTTAGTACATATAATATGCATTAGTGGATATATATATATATATATATATATGTGTGTGTGTGTGTGTGTGTGTGTTAAGACTAGGGGTAGTCTATTTTTATGTATATGAAGATGAGAGTTGCTAATGATGGCTATTGTGTCAAGAAGGAGTGAGTTATTGTATGGATGCAAGTGTTGTCAATAATGTTGTTGGATATGGAAGACATCAATATGAAGACATTTTCCATTGATACCAACTTGTCATGGAGCATCAAATTCATTTAATGACAACTATGCAGTAAGGAGGGAGTTATTGTATGGATGCAAGTGTTTTCAATGATGTTGTTGCATATGTAAGACATCCATATGAAGACATTTTATACTGATACCATCTTGTCAAGCAACACAAAATTCATTTAATGGCATCTATGCATGTATGAATTTATGAATTTATATTGCATAATTTTTTAAGGGAATTTAGGTAAGAATTCCCTTAGCCAAAATTTATTTTATAAAATGAAATTATTGTATAATTTGAATGCATTAATGGAAATAAGATACCATGTTGTATGGTAAAGTATGAAGGCATGTGATAGTTACAAAATATATATAGATTTTGAATGCATTCATGTGACATAGTAACATGTCATTATTATTGTTGCTTATGAGCTAATTGCCAAAGAAATAAAGGGGTATGACACTAATATAGAAATAAATCTAGTAAATCTAGTCATGCATGAGACCATGAAATGGTTGGTTAGGGAACGGTTATGTTCCACAAAAATATCCAATGAAATTCCTACTTATAAATATTGTTTGGACTACAACATTTTTTCTAACAAAAATGAACACCACAAAATTGTATTCTTGGTGTAGTGTTTGGGTCAAAAAGGAAGATATCCAAATAGTTGAGAAGGAAATAGGAAGTGTGGGGAGAATGTGTCAAGGCATTGGCCAGACTTTCCAATTTACCTTGGTGGGATACATAACTTTGATAAACGGAATTATGAAATCAATGAAAAGGATAATTGAATATATATGCATCGAGAAATTGCACTCATGCATAGTGTGTAAGTGGTAGAGTTGCACTTATGCATGATAGAATTGTTATGATTGAATGCAGTTTTTGAATGCATTTTTGTGAAGGCATGCATACATGATATTTAATGGAAATGTTATGATAGAAGTTGAAATGCTACAATTATTACTAACTCGTGGAGTTGAGAACATTTCAGGGTTTGTTAGGCATTACAACAAGCAATTTNAGTTTTTGAATGCATTTTTGTGAAGGCATGCATACATGATATTTAATGGAAATGTTATGATAGAAGTTGAAATGCTACAATTATTACTAACTCGTGGAGTTGAGAACATTTCAGGGTTTGTTAGGCATTACAACAAGCAATTTGCAAACTGAGGTAGTCACATGAGCATTGACTATAGGAAATTTATGTTTAGGAAATAGAGTAATAATGGATAGAAAAGAAAAGGAATAATTGATGAAAATTCCTATGCAAAGAATGATAATTTCATTCTAATTAATCAATAGTTTGATAACTGTGATTGAATTGTTAAGTGTAGACAATTCTAAGGACACTTTGTGAATACTTTGTAAATATTGGAATAAAAGTGCGGTGTACAAGAATACTAACAATTTTTTGGATTAATTCAAGATGAGAGTATTGCAGGGAAGTTGGTCTCATGTATGGAACTATTGGGATCCATAATATATATTATTCCATGTTGTTGTAACTGTTACACATAAAAAATACTCACTTTGATAGTGTCGCATTTTGCTCACAAGTGTCGCATGTTGCTCACAAGTGTCGCAGGTGTCAAAGAAAGCATGCTGCCATGATGCCTATGTCGTGCCTATAAAGACATGAGAAAGACACTTGAAACACCTCAAACATTTTATTTGGAATAAGAGAAATGAGTTTGCAGGCTTGCAAACCTTTTGCCATCTGAAAGCACCTCAAAAACTAGATTTTGAAAGAGAGAGCTCCCCTATACCTCTTCTAGGAGCGTCGACGCTCCCCCTTACACTGTCTGGGAGCATTATAAAGCTCCTATGGCCCTTTTGAGGGAGTGCTATGGATTTTGAAAGTGTTGGCGCCCCCCTAAAGCCTACTAGGGAGCGCTACAATGCTCTGATGGCCCTTTTGAGGGAGAGCTACCTATTATGGGTAGTTGTTAAGTTGTTGAGATGAATGGGGGAAGGATATTTTCATTCTTGGAAGGAAGTTGGATTCGAATCCCTAGTCCAACCATGATCTCAGGGAAGATCCTCAACTAAAGGAGGAAAATCCTCACCTTCCCCAAGGATATCTCAAGTTGTTTAGCCTCTCCAAGGCTATATAAGCAAGTTTTCTAATGGTGAAAAAGGACTAGAAATAGAGAATCACACCAAACTTATGATCTCATAAGTGGTGCTAGAATAGAGATATTTTGGAGGAAAGAGACCTATGATCTCATAGGGAGAAATTGGTGAAGCTATCATCATTCAGATCGTAGATCTTTTGAGCAAGGGGTAGACAAGGAGGACTTGACAGAGCTGCTGCAATCAATCTACGGCTGTAAGCAATGTTTTGTCCTCATTAATATAATTTGCTTGGCCTGTTTATTTCTAGTTTGTGTCTGATTTTACATAAACTTATCATTGATAGATAGATATGTTTTCAAGATAATATCAATAGAGTAGGAAGTGGTCGTACTTTGTTTGTCTACAGGATCCATCGAGGAGCGAAAGATTGGAGCTCAACTCGGAGCATGTAGGGACAAACGTCGATAAAAAGGTACTTATGTTCTCCTTCCTCCTCATGCATTAGTTTGTATAGATCTGAAAGGAAGTCAGTGTCCATGTTAAGCACTTTCTGTCTTAGAGTTAAGAGTCTATCTCTTTGAGGCAATCTACCTGTCCACAGGGAGATTTTCCTACAACAGTAACAACCAAGAAAATATGAGATATGATTTAATATTATGGGAAACATTTGAACATCTTATGAAACAAATTTAAATTTCTTAATGAAATTCTTATGATATTATCTGATGTTGATTGTATACGTGTGATAAGGATGAGATGATGGATATTGAAGATGGCATGCTTAGGAAGAAGGGATATTTTTGGGGAATTGGAGCCATAAATTTAAAATCCATAGTGGGGATATGGTACTGTGATGGCACTCTCCTTGTGTGTGAAAACATTGGCAAGGTGGATCGTTGAAGAACTGTGCAACAGTGAAAGGATGCTTGAGTGTGCAAGGTTGAGTGAAACAAGGAAGAGGTAGCTCAAGGATGCCAAATGAGAAGAATTCTTGCCTAGAATAGCTCTATGGAATAGAGAAAATGACTACTAGCTGAAGTATTAATACATGAATTTGATGCTTCGAAAAAGTAGAGCAACAATAATATAACAAACTTCAATAGAAGAGGCATGGAGATTTAAAAAAAAAAATGAATGTACATGTATATAATGCACTAAGAATAGTGCATAAATAAGGAAGAGTGGAATTTAATACCCCACGTTGATCCTAGTTGTAATACACATATAGGTTAGCGATCTAGGAAACTTTGGGCCAGAGTGCCTATGTGATTATTAGGCCAGGGAGACTAGATTATTAAAAGGCCAACATGCCTATATTGTAATATGCAATTATAATCGAATATTAATAAAATGTATCAGTGTTGTAGATTGACCATACAAAAGAGATGTGGGGAGAAACTACAGTAGAAAGGGAAAGGGGGTTAGGATTCTAAGGTGAAGGGGATAAGTCAAGGGACTTAGGCCTAGGGATAAAATAGTATTATTCCTAAGTACTAAGGTCACATAACATTAGGATATGTTATCCTAAGTTTCAAAAGTGGGGACATGGTCATCCCTTATGTTCTAAGTGTCACATATGACACTTGTAAATATACTTGGGGGAATTTAGTACTTTTCCCCATCTTTCAATGATTATGTCTTCACGATGGAGGGATGGATCATCATTCCATCATTCTAAGCTATTTTTTCCATCACCGTACTTTTACTTGGTATTGTTGTTTCTAAATAAGTGGGTTGTTAGGATCGTATGTTGTGGAATAGGAGGTTGTCGGGCCCATGAGTAGTTTCTTTGGGTGAGAAAATAATGGGAATTGTTCCCTAGTGCACTGGGAAATAGCTACAAAACTCTAAGAATTCCTGTCTAGCATGTTGTTGAAGTCCTAGAGTGGAAGTGGGGTAGCTGAAGGACTGTTGAACATAGAAGGGGCACACTTCCTAGAGTGGGACATGCATGTGGAGAATGAGGGAATGTAGGATAGTTGTAGTAGTTGGGCACCTTAGATTGATAAATTCTGCTAATTATTAGACTGTAGTTTGTCTTAGGATTCCCTTTTCCCTGGTAGAGTTTAGTCCCATCTCAGGGTGTTGGCGGGTCCAAATATTCTTTCAAGCAAATGAGGGAGAAATACCAATGGTAGGTCATAATTATACCTACTCTCATTTGGGGTAGTGTTTCCAACGCGTTTATGGGCCTCACTTCCACTCAGAATTAAAAGAATAAAAAGGTAAAAAGGGAAAAGATAGTGAAATCCCCCCCAAAGAGTTATAACTAATTCCAAGGTTAAACTAATCTAATCTAACTACTTCTAGCCTATCCCAATATCAAAGCTAATAGATGAGTACAATGAAATGTAATATCTAGAAAGAAGAAATAGTTCATGACAACCCAGATATGTTAGCACAATAATATTACAGAAATCATCTCAAATAGTTGAAGAGGAAATATATAACATCATCTCTGCACTCATAAGAAATCACAACAACAAAAGATTCTAGATACTAAACACATAAATAGTTCATATGATCAATACCCAAAAAACATAAACCACAAATACAAGTGCATAATATCCCCACAAGAATTTGCAAACAATTGTGACTTCAAAATGCCCATTTCTCTTTATCACTCAAAGATAATAGTACCATATTTTGTTACAAAGGGAAAAAATCCTCACTCTATCCTTTGAGTTATCTTTTATAAGACAAGAGAGAGATCATTCGTTTCTCATGTCTATTTGTTTGATTTCTCACATTTCAAAAATGGACATGTGATCATTACAAAGAGAAGTCGAACAGACTCATGAGTCATCATTTTCTCCTTGTAACATCCCAGTTTTAACTGTTATGAACTATAATGTATTATGTAATTGTGACTTAGTCTGGTGAGCTAGTAAAGTCGAAAAGGGGCCAGAGTGCCTAGGAAATGTAATACTTCATATACATTAATAATATACATTTTTGGTTGGATGAAGGACACAAAAAAAAGAGATAGGGGGCTATGATTCCACGAAAGAGGGGGCTTGAGGGGCTAAGTCTTCTTTTTATTATTATTTTATTCACCCATAATTTATTTTATGTAGAAAATTGGTTACATGGGCTTCTTACGGGAGGATGTGTGGTTCTTGTTTCTTGTGATTATATAAACATTCCTTGGGGGATTTTTTCCCTCGTACACTTCTTCTCCCTGGTTCTTCTTCCTCTTCCTTCACTCGGGTTGAATTCATTTTCTCTTGGTCTGAGCATGGATATGAATGGCTGCATGAGGATGGTTCCAGGTGACGTTTTGGGGGAGTCGTACTCCCCTTTTGTTCGTCTTCTTCCTCTGGTCCATTTTATTACCTTGTTCTTCTTTCCTCTTCACTCACTATTTCTAGTTTATATGCTATTATAACCCTAAATTGCACCTCACATGCTTACCTGGCATCAGGCCAACTCATATCCCTTCATTGCCAAAACATATGATGAACAACTCTTTGGAAATACTCTTGTGTCAAGGCCCATGCACCCTAACCCATTACTGCACGCGTGTGCATGCTCGCTGGCTCACTACAACCCACGTGTACCTACCAAAGCATGAAAAAGGGAAAGTTTCCGATGGAACAAAAAGCTATGGGTCAGTTAACTGAAACTCCCATCCACGCATGGCCAAGGTTTCATCCAAAACCCTAGCTCCTTCTAGCCTATAAAATAAGGGGTAGGGGTACCATTTGGAGGAGGAAAAAATATAGCGAAGAAACTTTGCCCATTTATGCAATCCATTGTCCCAACCCTTTATCCTTTCCTCATGCCAAAGGAGATTTAACGCAAAGCAGTTAGAGGACAGAAGAAGAGGAGCCCAAGATCAGGATCAAGGAGTGGTGGCCGGTCTCGACTTTGATTGTAAGTTGATTCATTTTTCAAATAATAAAAGAATACTTTTCACGTCCCAATGCATGAGTTATCTATGGTTTGGTTAATTTATGCTTAATTTCTAACCCTCAAGTGGAGAAGTAGCATGCATGCATAGTCGTTTGTCTTGATTGCAGGTCATCTTTGGAAGGAGAAGCAAAACCAAGTGGTCAAAGCACAACAGAGGATCTACATCGAATGTCGGTGACAAGGTTAGTAGTCATTTTCCATGCATGTATTGTGAAAGAGGGGTTTAAGTTTGGGTTGTAGGTTAAAAAGTAATTTCTTTACGGTCAAAATCTGAATGCAAGTCTGACCCTAGTTTGCTAGTCTGTAGGGTATTTTTCCCAACAATAGAATTGGCGACCATACTGGGGATCAAACCCAGAATCTTTGGTTTCATAGACCAGACAACCCGCGTGTACATGCGTGTAGAGTAAAGCCTCTTTAGCGACCGTACTGGGGATAATACTCTTTAGGGTTTCTGGATTTCTTTAAAGTTTTTGGGTAGTTTAAAGAATAGGTGTTCTGTTTTTATTTACTTGTCTTTTTTCTGTTAGGTCTGAGCTAGTAGGGAGCCTAGTTCTTCATACCAGTTTTCCCTGACTTTTGGTTGACGGTAGTTGTCGAGACACACAGAGGTACATGCGGCCTGCAGAAGGCTTGCACGCGTGTACCTGCGCCCTATTTTCTTACAACCCACGTGTGAACACTAGCTGTAGGGATAACAGTAGTGTGTAGGAGTTCAGAGACCTTTAGAGGCAGTCCACCTCTTCCCTGTCAGAATTATACATTCTCATGGGGTTTTCTGGAATCCTGTCTGAGTCTTGCTAGTTCATAGTCCTATTTCAGATTGTTTTTTTTCGCTTTGTTATTCCTTGCATTATTTTTTCTTTTCTGTTAGAAAAATCATCCAAGCCTTCAAGAGACCCTGGTTATCAATACCAGAGGCCTCTTCCTGGTCTGGACTACCTTTTTTTACTTTTGTCTTATAATTTATACATACAGGCAGACGGTATAAGGTCAGCCCGCATGTACACACTGCTTGTTTCAGCTCAGCACACGTTTGCATGCATGTTGTTTTAGTGACAGTTGCGTGCTTGACATACTAATTTTTGATCAGGGTGGGGCAGTCATCCCCTCCTTTGATGAGAATTATTCCTCTCAGGTGTTTGATTCTAGGGTTGAATAGTCAGTAGGCTAGGTCCTCTTACCCTTAGACTGCTTTTTCTTAGTTGATAGTTGACAGAAAATATTAAAAGAAAAAGTTTTGTTTTATGGTTTTTAGACAAGCGTAGGAGTGTTTGTTTTCTTGATTTCCATTGCGTGTCTTTACTCTGATTCTTTGCAATCTGCGCTTTAAGCCAGAATTTGTTTTTCTTGGTTTTGTGCTTGTTGGTATTTTCCCTTTGTTGCTTTATTAGCGCTTAAATAAATAAATAAATCTCTTTTTCATTTTCTTCTTTGTTTGAAGAGTGTGTTTCTGCATCATTAGCTAGGGAGGAGTCTTTTGTTTCGTAAGTTTTTGTTGTGAATTTAGAGCATAAGTATCTTGTAGTCGAGCGAAATTCCTTTATGATTGCTACATAAAATCTTAGAAAAAATGAAAAGAAAAAGAAATCTTTCTTCGTGAAAAGTTGTTGAGATTTTGCATTTCGTAAAAGTCTTTTTGTTTCCAACTTTTTTCATTTCATTTTTGCTTTCGTCTTTACACATCATTAGTTTCACCTTCATAACCCGTGACGTAAGAAAACCCATAAAATCAATGCTAATTTAAAATCTATTAGACTTTTTTTTTGTAGGGTTCACAAACTACTTCTGGACTAGGGCCTTGGATTAGGTTGGAGAGGAAACTCTCCAAGGCCATTCAAAACCAAACATTGGAGTCTGTGATAGGGAGTGTCTAAGTCCAGTTTCATGGAATTTATCCAATATGCCCCTCTAACACAGGGGATAAACATGAGGTCTCTTGCGGAAAAGTAGCGAAGATAACCCCTCCAAAGCCAGACCAATCGTAGTGGAGAACACATATCGAGGGCTTGTTTTGGGATTCCGTCGTTTGCATTTGCCACGGGGCTTCATGGGTCTCAAATCTGTTTGAGGTCCTTAGTTGTCTTCCAAACCATTTTCTCTCGATACCCTTGATAGGTTTCGGGCTTGATACCCTACTCATTGTGGTCTACCTGACTTTTGACTGTACTCGCCTGGTGACTGTTCGCGTGCTGGCAACCTGGTTGCCAATCTTTTTAGGGACATACACAGGTGATTGTGGGGGTATACCATGGTACCTAGGATAGACATCGGGCCATGCTTTGTAGAGTATACCTGGAGGGTGCTTCCGTGTTCGAGTTGCACTTGCACCGGTAAGTTTCTCTAGTGTTGGTTGTTGTAACTGTTCTTCCAAATAGTTTAGTGATTGCTTGTCTTATCTCTTAGGGGATTCTTTTTTAGTGTGTGTTACTATTTAAATGTGTAGAATACCTTAGTGTGTCTTGGATATTCTCACACAGTGGAGGATCCTGAGCTCCGTCAGTCACGAAGGCTTATGGGCCTACCATCGGTTATACTGGAGCCACCCCCGCCACCATTGAGGCGGAAGCTAGACCAACAAGGGTCTTTTGAAGCGATAGGGTTACAAACCATTGTTCCCGAACAACTCCCGGAGGAATCAAATGCCAATATTGTATTGGTTGAAACCCCAACCACTGATACCTAGCCAATGGTTATTGTACCAATCCAATACTATGAAATCCTGTCAGTGCCTCACACAGCTATGGAAACAAACGTTGTTACTTCTTATGGGAATTCTTCCATTCCCACCRCAGTTGCTACCATAGGGGAATCATCTCCTAACTTATCGTCATTGGTCCGAGCCACCATGGTCTCGACTACAACTACTTCGCACAGTGGACCAACCCCATCTATGGCGGCAGCCATAACCCCCTTCACACCTAGTGCGACATGCCCTTTGTTCTCATACGATATGACTAGTTCGGGTACAAGTCCTGCACTCACTCACTCCACTTTATAGACTTTGGGTCTGGGGGTAGGGAGCTCTAACGCTCCTCTGCAAGGTCAACTTGGGGGCACTCCTGTCCCTTTTAACACTTTTCCTTACGCTGGAGGTCATATCCCTCCCTCGTCCCCTTCGCTTGGTGGTCCGCATCAGCAGTCCGTCGGGCAGCCTGCACACACTAGTTTATTTGGAGTCGGGAGTCAAGGAACACCTGTGCACAGTATGTTGGTAGGTTCATCACCGTTTGTTTGGAACGGGACATTTGGTAACAACAATTTCGCATCCACCCCTTTCCCGTTTGGGGGAAATCCTATTTTTGGACAGTCTACTCCTGCATAGGGTACTACTCCTGCATAGGGGGCACATATAGCAAGACTTTGGAACTCAAGACAAGGATCTGTTCCCTCCTCTGGAATTTCATTCTGGGGTAATTCTCTCCATAGTCAATGGAACCCTGGACAGACTACTATGCCTCTCCCATCAGGACCGGCATGGGGTAATCCTTCCCAAAGTCCTTCACACACGATGCATGCCCAACATCCTATGTCCTTTATGGGAAATCAACCAATGATGTCTCCACAGATTCAAAATCCTTATGTTGGTAAGGGCCATGGTTTCTACCAAAATCAGGGCCAGCAGCCAAACTTTTCCTGGCAACCTGGTGCCAGTCAAACTCCAGGACCCTTTTTCCCAGGTTATCAACAACAACCCAAACTACCATTCCTGGCGACGTTACACTTGCCATATTTGACAAGGTTGTTAAATGACCCTATTTGTCACAATACACATTGGCCTCCTATGCCAACAAAGTTTCCTTCGGACATTCCAAAGTTTGAGGCCAAGCCTAACAAAGATCCAGGTGATCATGTGACTACTTTCCATATTTGGTGTTCATCTAACTCATTGAAAGATGACTCCGTACAGTTGTGATTGTTTCAACGCACTCTTATTGGGAGTGCCATGAAATGATACATTGAGCTCGATCACTCAAGATACTCTTCTTTTGGCGAACTAGCGATGACCTTCCTTAACCATTTTCAGTTACCTGTGAGATACGACGTTGGCACAGAATTGCTCACCAATTTTGAACAGACAATAGTGGACCATATCTCTGATCATATCTGTGAGTGGAGACGCCAGAAGAGTCTAATCAAAGTACCAGTCCCACCATCATTCCTGCTTGAGTGGTTCCTTAAGTATCCGGTCCCACAATTATCCAAAGACGTCGCGACTTCTGGATTTTTCTCCGAAGAAGATGCCATCATGAGGGCTCAATAGTTTGAGCTCATCTATTCTCAGTCTGGTTTATTATACAACATCCTGCCAGATGCACCATGATCAATACTGGATAAAACTAGACAGAGAGCTGGACCACATGCCAATGGTATCGTTGGTTCAACACAAACTAAGCCCACTGATAAATTGACAAAACAATTGCAACAGTTATCTATACAACACTCAGTGGCCAGCTAGACTACTGCTTTGGTTGCTCCTCCTACCCAAACGTCGGAAGTACACTCCATGTAGTCGACTAACCCAAAGGCCCCCCAGCAGCCTGAAGGGAAGAAAAAACAACAAAAGAAGGGTAAGGGGGATAAAAAATCCACTGATAATGCTGGCAGGGACACCACGGAAAAATGGAAGGTGAGGCATCTGTGCAACTTGTATGTGGAAGACCACCCGACCCATCTTTTTCCTCAACTTGCAGAGGCCCAAAAGTTTATCACACAACAACAGCAGACAGTGTTGACTAATCCCTTTAAACATGGGAAAAATTTAACTCAAGCCTCTACAAGTGCCGAAGGGGGCAGCCAAGAAACCTGCCCTCCTCCAAACAATCCCTCATCCGCGAACGTATATATTGTTAGGGGTGATTCTTTAATAACGACTAGAGCATACGACTATAGTAAAACAAGCGCTTATGAGAAGGGTAAAGAAGCTGAACTCCCATCTCTTCCTCTACAGATCGAGAAGATATTGGGAGAAACAATGACACACATTCCAAAGGGTGCCTTTAAGAAAGCTTCTCACAACCAAAATGCAAGGGCCGCCCAGAATTACTCTGTGGTGGAGGATTTATCACAAACCCCTTGTGTGATGCGCACTTTGGAGGTCCTCCAAAGTTGTCCTACTTAGAGGAAATCCTTGTTAGCCTCTTTAGGCTCTACGGAGACGTGTAACCCGGGTACCATCATGTTAGATACAACCAACTTAAAACCTCGTTTGCCTTACAACGTAGCATTTCAGATAGTAGTGGCTCATCCCACGAAAACTTTTACACAGAATATCTTCTGCACGGTGGTTGATGAGGGTCCCTCGACATGCGTTATGTCATTAGCATGTTGGAAGGCCATTGGCTAGCCCTCTTTGTCTCCATCACCTACTCTCCTCATTGCTTTCGACGATCGTTCTTTCCGACCACATGGCATTGCTCCTTCTTTCCCTGTACAATTCGGAGGGAAAACCATGTGTGTCGAAGTAGAGGTAGTTGATGCTCCCCTCGACTATAATCTCTTGTTAGGATGGTGTTGGACTTATGCTATGCAAGCTGTGGTTTCTACAGTTTTATGAGTCTTGTTGTTTCCACACGAAGGCCGGATAGTGACCATCGATCAACTGTCCTTCTCCAGACATGACCCAGCTTTGGGGGCATCCACGGTCCCCATGATTGATAATCCTCAAACAGGTGTCGTTAACGTAGGAGTTGTTTTGTGCCCATATTTGATGGGTACCTTTGATTACCCACCTCCTCACGACAATGTCAAGTTCATATCTAATCACCATAAGGTTGAGATTTTTCAAGTTTTGTCGTTTCGCATGACTTACTTTGAGGATCCTTGGATTCTTCCTTCCCCATCATCCACGATGGATGAGATAGGGAACTTCGGCATGTCCATGACCTTGTCGGTCGTTGAAGTTGCGTACTCTTTAGTACAGCAAGCTTCATCTCACCCTGATTGGACTCCTGCACAAGAGTTCGATCCACTTCTAGAGCCTATTTGGGCTCAGGGTTCTCTTGCTAACATTGATTCGTTAGACTTAGTCTTGCCTTCTGACGAAGTAGTAATCAAAGAAATGACTAGTCCGGACAAACCTTGGGAAGATCTTCATCACAGATCATACTTTCTCCCCGATTTAAGTTGAATTGAAGCAGGAGAATTCACCATTACCATGAAGGGAGATCAGCCATGTCCTATTAACCTCTTAGCTACACAGGAAATTTATGCCGAGGGAAATATTGCGACTATCGCTGAAACCATACCCATCAACATCTCCTGAAACCCTGGTGTCATGGAGCATGTCTTCATCAGAGCAGATTGTTCCCCCGAAGAGATTCAAATTTACACGGATCTTTTCAAAGAATTCCACGACATTTTTTCCTGGTCGTATGAGGAAATGCCAGGTAACAATCCAAAAATAGTTGAACATGAAATCACAACGTATCCTGACGCTAAGACTGTTCGACAAAAACTTCATCCAATCAATCCTAAGAAAGTAGTAGCCATCAAGATTGAGGTTGAGAAATTTCTAAAGGCAGGTTTCATTTATCCTACTCATTTGACTCAATGGGTGTCAAACCCCGTGCCGGTGAATAAAAAACAAGGCAGGATTCGTGTATGTACCGATTTCCATGATTTGAACAAGGCATGTCCCAAAGATAATTTTCCAACACCATTCATTGACCATATCATTGATGAATGTGCTGGTTGCGAAGCCTTTTTCGTTCATGGATGGTTTTTTGGGATATAATCAAATCCAAATCAAACCTGAAGACCAACAAAAAACAACATTCATTTGTCTGTGGGGTACATTCACCTATCGTAAGATGCCTTTTGGCCTTAAAAATGCTGGAGCCACATTCCAGCGGGCCATGTCTTTTTCGTTTCATGACCTCAAACATATAGTCGAGGCCTATCTAGATGATTTAGCATCATGCTCTCGCAAACAAAAGGATCATACCACGCACCTTAGAATAATCTTTGAACACTATCGCTACTTTAGGATTCGCTTGAATCCAAACAAGTGCAACTTATGTGTCACATCAGGACGTTTGTTAGGTTTCATTGTGTTAATAACAAGGATCATGGTCGATCCTCTTAAGGTGGAGGCAATAATCCAGTTGCCCCCCCACGCACACTCTTACAACTTCAAAGTCTACAAGGCAAGGAGAAATTATTAAGACGCTTCATCACCAACTATGTCAAAATCACCAAGGGCTTTATGCGTTTACTAAAGAAAGACATTCCCTTTTTCTGGGACGAAGCCGCTCAATGCTCTTTCGACGCATTAAAACACGCCCTCACAAGTGCACCTCTGCTACGACCACCTAATTATAACAAAGATTTCTTATTATATCTGGCTGCCGCAGAGTTAACCATAGGCATGGTTTTAGTTCAGGAAGATGATTCTTTTTCAGAATACGTGATCTATTACCTGATCTGAGGCCTCGTAGGACCGGAACTTAATTATTCCCATCTCGAAAAACTTACGTTGGCAGTCCTTCATGCTATTCAACGGTTTCATCACTATTTTCTGTTTCGAAAGACCACCGTCGTTGTTGTCGTGAATCCATTCCAGTACATGTTGACACGACAAGTTATAGGCGGAAAAATGAGTAGGTGGATGGTCATCCTCCAAGAGTTTGAATTAGACTTCATTTCAGCAAAGTCTAAGAAGTCATTGGTCTTCGCAGAACTTATTTCGGAACTTCCGATTGAGTCAGGTGACGTTGTGCCTGAGGAATCGCCTATCCAGGGGGATATTTTTTTGATTGAATCTTCAGACCCCTGGTATGGAGATATACTTATATATCTCCAGACTTTGAAGTGCCCCACCTCTTCTTCTCATGATGAGCGTCGACGGATATGCCATCAGGCTAAGAGTTATCTCATACTCAATGATACGTTGTATCGAAGAGGTGTAGACTTCATCTTGCGTCGATGTCTCACTCATGAGGAGGCCATCATAGTGCTCAAAGATTGCCATACTGGAGCGTGTGGCGGTCATTTATCTGGGTTGGAAACAACCCAAAATATTTTACGAGCTGGTTACTTCTGGCCCACACTTATCAAAGATTGTATAGAATTGGTCAAGAAGTTCCATCCATGCCAAATCTTCTCTCGGAAGATGAGGGAACATCCCGCTCCTATGTTTCCTTTCATCACAGTTGGTCCCTTCACTAAGTGGGGGATTGATTACACTACATGAAATCCCTCGTCAGCAAGGGGGCACCGCTATATCATTGTAGTTGTCGACTACTTCACTAAGTGGGTCGAGGCTATGCCAACGTTTAAAGATGATGGAGAGACTGCAACTCTCTTCTTATTCAATCAAATCATACCAAGGGTCGGCATCCTAAGAGAGATTGTCATTGACCATGGCAATCACTTTCAAAACCAAATTATGACTGACTTAACATCAAAGCTTGGGTTACAGCAGGAAAATTCATCACCTTACTACCCCCAGGCCAATGGGCAGGTGGAAGTTGTAAACAAAACTCTTAAGATGATTCTACAACGCACTATCAACTCAGCCAAGTCAAATTTTCATTTGATGTTATAATCGACAGTATGGGCTTACCGAACATCTATTAAGACTACAACCAGTTTCTCACCTTTCCAACTCGTTTACGGGCTGGAGGAAGTCTTGCCCATCGAATGTCAAATCCCCTCTCTGAAATTGGAAGTACAGTTATTGCCAGACACTTCTCCACTTGAAGAATGGTTAGTGCACCTTGAGCATCTTGATGAGCAGCGTCGTGATGCGGCCCTGGCCAACGAGGCTCATAAACATAAGGTCAAGTGTCAATATGATAGGTTCGTTCGTCCTCGGATATTTTCTGAAGGCAACCTTGTCCTAGTCTATGACCAAGACAAGGACCCCCTGGGGGCAGGAAAGTTTAAACCCATGTGGTTCGGACCCTTCATTATAAAGGAGGTATTAAAAAAGGGTGCTTATCGTTTGGTTGATTTTGAAGGGAATGCATTGGCGGAGCCTAGAAA
>SNQJ01S0166797.1:0-21201 GCA_010110895.2 Picea sitchensis | reverse complement strand
TTCTGACCTCACACATTGGGGGGCATCTGTTATAACCTTAAATTGCACCTCACATGCTTACTTGGCATCAGGCCAACTCATATCCCTTCATTGCCAAAACATCTGTTGAACAACTCTTTGGAAATCCTCTTGTGTCAAGGCCCATGCACCCTAACCCATTACTGCACACATGTGCACGCTGGCTGGCTCACTACAACCTACATGTACCTAACAAAGCATGAAAAAAGGAAATTTTCTGATGGGACAAAAATCTATGGGTTAGTTAACTAAAACTCCCAGCCATGCATGGCCAAGGGTTCATCCAAAACCCTAGCTCCTTCTAGTTTATAAAAGAAGGGGTAGGGGTACCATTTGGAGGAGGAAAAAATATAGCGACGAAACTCTGCCCATTTACACAATCCATTGTCCCAATCCTTTAGCCTTTCCTCATGCCAAAGGAGATTTAACGCAAAGAAGTTGGAGGACAGAAGAAGAGGAGCCCAAGATCATGATCAAGGAGCGGTGGCCGGTCTCGACTTTGATTGTAAGTTGATTCATTTTTCATTTTTCAAACCACTTAATACCATCAAACAAAATATGAGGTCTATTAAGGACAAGCTTGACCAACACAATTTCAAAGGAGTATACAAAATAGATTGCTTTTATGGAGAAACAGGCCTCTCTTTCAACACCAGGATTAAAGACCATAGTGTTGACATCAAGAATGAACGAACTCGCACCTCAGCACTAGCAGAACACTCTCTCACAACTAAGCATCACATACGCCTAGAGGACACCATAATCTTAGCTAAAGAAGACCATCTCCTTAAAAGACGAATTATAGAGGCAATCAAAATCATCAAAAATCCTGATAACCTAAATAGAGACAATGGCCTAGAAATTAGTGAAAGTTGGATCCCGCTCATTCGGGAAAGAAAACATTATTAACCTTACACTCAAAACTCTAGTACTTACACCCTCATTTTTTCCATACCTTGAGTTAACCTAATCTTCTAAACCAACCTTAAACCTAAAAATCCTTTTGACTTACTTTAATAACATTATTATTATTACCTTTTTACTATTAACCTAACGTAACCTTAACCAACATAATACCAATGAAAAATTAAACTAATTCCAAGACCAACCTTAGTGATTCCAACTTATAATCTTCTACCACTGATATGATATTAATAAAACCTATAATTAACAGAAGATTAATATTAATAATAATATTAATGCCACCTCTTTTATTAACCTTAATTTAACCTATAATTAACATATAATTAATATTAATATTATTAACACCATATACCATATAGTTAACCCTAAATTTAGCCCCTTTTTTTAACATAAAATTTAATATTAATAAAATGAACCTAAATTTAGCCTATAATTAGTCAAACTAACTTAAGATTTATATTAATAATACTAACTTCCTCAAACCTAGGGTTTACCTCATTAAATTAACCTCAATTTAACCTATAATTAACATAAAATTAATATTTATAATACTAACAATGCTTAGTCAAATTAACTTAAAATTATATTAACTTCCTCAAACCTAGGGTTTACCTCATTAATTTAACCTTAATTTAACCTATAATCAACATAAAATTAATATTTATAATACTAACACCTTTTTATCAACCCTAAATCTAGCCTACATTTAAAATAAAAACTTAATATTTAAACCACTTAACTCATTAATTAAACCACTATTTATTTTCTTTTGAAAAAATCTCCTAAAAACGAGGGTTTCACTTAGCCGACCGTAGTTTTTTCACCCACCTCATCACTATTTATTAAAGGCTCCTCTCTTATTTTTCCTCGGGCTTTTTTGTCCTGAAGATGGATCCTGTTGTGGATCCGAAACGTCGACGACAAGCTGTCAATAACACTGTGGTTCTTCCGATAGATTATGAACAATAAAAGAATACTTTTCCCATCCCAATGCATGAGTTATCTATGGTTTGGTTAATTTATGCTTAATTTCTAACCCTCAAGTAGAGAAGTAGCATGCATGCATAGTCGTTTGTCTTGATTGCAGGTCGTCTTTGGAAGGAGCAGCGCAACCAAGTGGTCAAAGTGCAACGGAGGATCTACATCGAAAGTCGGTGACAAGGTTAGTAGTCATTCTCCATGCATGTATTGTGAAAGAGGGGTTTAAGTTTGGGTTGTAGGTTAAAAAGTTATTTCTTTATGGTCAAAATCTGCATGCAAGTCTGACCCTAGTTTGCTAGTCCGTAGGGTATTTTTCCCAACAACATATGCTCTTGGGGGGAGCATGTAAACAATGGAAAGAAGAGGAGAACCATTGATGAATGGATGTAATAATTACTTATCATTCCAGAAGGGAATGGATGTATGTGTGAATGATATTGATGGAAGTTAGGATAGAACTACCCACAACTATGAATCCTAAGAGTCCCAGCATGGATATTCTTGACCAAAAGCATTGGATCCCTAGAAGGATATGGACAATTATGAGGGACTGAGTGGTAGAGAAGGGGGTCCATTCTTTGGGTTGTGCAGGTTGGGTAGAAGAGATCTGGTGTACTTTGGATTGATGTGAGTGTTGAAGGGCCTGTGATATCTTGAGTGTTAAGAGGCATGTTAGTTATGAGACCGATGGAAATTTGGATAGAACTGTCCATAATTGAGAATCCTTGGAGTTTCCAGTAGGGATTTTTGTTGACCAGTAGCACTAGATCCTGAGAGAGAAATGGAACAACCTCAGGGACTGCATGGCAGCGAAAGGTGTTCATTTATTTGGGTTGTGCAGGTTGAGGGGGAAAGAAAGCTGGAAATTAGGATTTGTTGTAAGGTTGGGAAACCTGAGAGCTAGTTAGCCAACTATTGTGTGTTTAGCATTGGCCTAGGACCCATCCTTGTGGATTAATATCCCTGGCTCGAGGGTGGCCTACTATTGAGAGTAAAAGAACAACAATGTCTCTGGTTGGGAGGAACTTCCTTGGTCTGTATCTAGTTGGTGAATCTTTATTTGAAAAGACAAGTTCTCTATGTCATGTGTTTTCTATATAATGTATATTCCATTGTGTATTTTAATTATCTCTGAGATATGTATTTTAATGTGCTTGTATGCTGGTTATTTGTTGTGCATGGAACGTTGTTTACTGGTTTATGTTGTAGCATGGATCTCGATTTATGCATGTGATTTTCATGCCTCTTTTATTAATGTGAAGTCTTTTGAATTTGAGATAAGTTCATAGAACTGAGTCTTGGGACTACAACATTCCTGGCCTGTCGGTGGTTGGGCGCGTTGTAGCTTGTCTAAGTGAGTTTAAGTGGCACAGGTTGGACCTAGGGATGGATGGGTACATTAAAAATTGGTATCAGAGCTTTTGGTTCAAACATCGGATTGTTATAAGCTAGAACAAGTGTGAATCAGGAAGATTCATTGTCACATATTTTATATATCTGTGTGAATTTGGGGGAAAATGGTGGAAACATTTGAGTGAAATCCCCCAAATTCATGGATGGATCTAAGTATGAATTGTTCCAGTATTGTCCATAATTTAACTGATTTGATCTACAGAGTTGCGGAGCCGAATTCAACTTAGAAGGTCAAAAAATTCTATTTTTAACGGCCGCTATAATTTTGGACAGAGTTTGGAGAATCGACGGTTGAGATGATAGCATATTGGGGCTTCCGCAGTGCAACATATTATATATCATTTTTGGGATTAACTGCATAAACATAGTTACCAACTTAACGAGAACTCTACAGAGTTCTCGTTTTTGGGGGGGTCAAGTTTTTTACCCCGTTTTTAAAAATGGTGCTACCGGTAGCACCCCACTTTGTTTTTTTAAATGGTCATTTTTTCACTTATTTTCAAATTGTTCAATTTTTATTTATTTTTCTTTTTTCTCAACGATGGTTTTTCATCTATTTTCAAACTTTTCTATTGTTTTATTTTTATTTTTTATTCAATCATGTTTTTAATCATATTTCCATGCTTCATCTAATGTTAAAAATATTGTACACCGTTTATTTTTTTGAAATTAAGATTTTTCATACAATTTCGCCCCCAAATTTGTGGTTATCGGTTTTCTAAATTTTTAGATGTCTTATATCAGTGATTCGGCCTAGAGACCCATACCATTTCATTCCTCTTTCTGATACCTTTCCAATGAGGTATCATGGGCCTCATTCCGACATTTTTAGAAAAAATTATGGTTGTTTAGACTTTCTCACTCAAGAGCCATTGTCCAGGCCTGTGGGTTAATATGGACCATTAATTCTTGAACCTGCAAAAGAGAAAACCCAACAAATCAATGGTTCTCGTCAATTATCCATTAGACCTTGAAAATGGTAGATTGTGCATTCATAACTTCACATCAGAGTCTTCCTATCTCTTGTTCAATTCCCATCCCAACGTATTAACTTTGAGAGCAAGATCTAGTCATTCAATAGATCTGGAGAAATCTACATCATCCATCAAGGGATTTTTTTCATAGTCTTCCCTAAGGTGTCGGTGAAAAGGGATCAAAGAAAATAATATTGTTTCTTCAATTTTTGTGTTGAAAGTGAAAGAAAAAAAAAGAGGTGATGACGTGCATTCAATGATGATTATTCGACATCTAGAAGTTTTGTGGGGTTTCATGGTATCGAAAAGGGGTATCAAAGAATACCCCCCCATAGATTCATTTTTCATATGAAATATCTATATCATCATTTCTAGGATGATCAATGAACACAATTGAAATTCATTCTGATTCTGAAGAAGACCATTGAAAGTGTTAACTCCGACCATCGAAATTTGTAACCAGAATATTGTTGTACGAAAAATATCTGATTGTTCACTCAGGGAATAGATAGACAACTCGGGAGAGTTTATTTTTGGAAATATACTCAAGGTTTAATCTTAAGAAACTTTTCAAAGTAATAATATCATGATCTTGATGTTGGTAGCTTGGAAGGAAAAGGGGCTTAGCTTCAAAAGAGCATGCATAATTCAACAAAGAACTCAGCTGCGAATAACATTTCTATGTGAAAGAAGAAAACAAGGATTTGATTTGATGAAGTGAAGGAACATTCGCTAATTGAGAAACAAAAATAAATATTTGTACTGTGGGTACTATAGCCATAAGGCCATCAACTCCAAGAACAAATGAAGCTTGTAAATGGAGTAGCAAGTGAAATGCAATCCCAACCATTCATCGGGGGAGGTTCGTCAGAGTGATTTGTGATATTAGGAGTAGATGTACTCTGATGGAGAAGGACTCTGACAATGAAGAGTGTAAATGCCAGGGATGATGAATCTTTGATGTCGTTGTCATAGTATGTGATCAGAAGGCTTGGAAGAAGAGTTAGGAAAAATCCCAATTATGATCAGGGAAAGTAGTGTATGCTACATCAGAACCATGCATTGACACCAAATTCAGATGGAACAAGAAAGAGTGAACCACGTGGAAGCCATGTGGCAGTTAGGTAGAAAAGGTGATTTTTGGCTTAGGAAACTTTGGGAAGCCATAACTTTTAATACGAAACTCGGATTTAAGTATGGTTTTAGTCATTGGAAATATATTTATGAGTAGAATCAAACTATGAGATTTGGTTAGAGGAAATAATAGAGGAAAATAAGGATAAAACTCAATATACCTTGGGCCTATTTTTCGGGAGAGAGGGAAGGACAAAATAAGAATTTGGTAGAGATCAATCCAAAGAGGCTCAGGAATAATCTTGTAGTGAAGGTGGATCCAACAACCTTACAATATTAGGACCTCAAGTAAATAAGAAAAGGGGAAGCTTGGTAAGGATAAAATTCAAGATTCTAGAAAAGGATGAACATATTTCCCCACGGGCCTTGCAAGGCTAGAGCGGTTATGCGAACCAATTTTCCTTACACCCCTACTCCTGCAAAATAACAAGAAAGAGATCAGCCATGCAATCAAAAGAAGACTACCTAATACAATAAATAATATATTCCTTGCCTTTATCCAACTTATAATAGGGTGTCAAGTTTATTGAACAATAGTGTGGTGACTGTAGATGAGTTGCTAATTCAAAATAGAATTGTAGGATCCATATGAGAGAGCATAAGTATGAAGTCATGAAACATAACATGTTAACAAGATGATGTAGAATTTGAATTAGTCAATCAACAAATAATCAACCACAACCTCATCCAAGACATGTGCTATATCAATGAACCATATAGTCACATAGGAGTCATGAATACTTTTGGAATCATATGTTCAAAAGAGGCAATCAACCACTATCAAAGAAAATCATCAATAAAAAATGAACCCCCAAACTTCGTCGAGGTAGGAAAATAAATAACATTAGGCTCAAGCGGTAAAGGATTAGGCAATAGGGTTTAAATTTTAGTTGGGGGGCCCTTTCCTTTTGCTTGTAAAATAAAAAGTAAAGGTGGGTTGTTGCAGCCACAACAAATGGAGACACGCTGGAAGAACTGATTATATCTGTCAATAGAAGTCTAGGGCCCACACTTCATATTTGAATTTTAAATATAAGCTCAACAAATTTCAGACAATTTTTCAATAGGTGTGGATACCACAATGACACAAAAATTTTAAAAGATACAACCAAATACTTATAGTACTTGTAATCTAACACGCCCTTTTCAAAAATCTAATTAATGAGATAAGTTCTTTTACTGGATGCACACATCATATTGGTTTTGGTTTAACCATGGTTTTTCACTTTTAATACCAACATACATCTACATAATTGTGTTCATCATCTCTCTTTTCCTGGCAATAATTCAATGTCAGTGACCTTCCATAGCCCCGACAAAGTTACCTCAGTACCATACAAGCATAGCTCCACTTCTAGTAGGTGTCCATAGCCCCGACGATTTTACTTTTACTTCCTTGTTACAAATCAAAATTCCTCACTTTGACAGTGTCGTAAGTGTTGCACTTTCATTGTCTCAAGTGTCGTAAGTGTCGCAAGTATCGCACTTTTATTGTCACAAGTGTCAAAAGTGTCTTATTCACTTTTCCTAAGTGTCACATATCGAACGAAACCATAAAAACACTTGCTACAACCCCTAAACCATGTTAGAATAAGAATCCCCATCATCTGGCAGTCAAAAAAAAGTATTTTTACTAGGGAATTACTCATCTTGGTGATATTTTGGAAGATCAACACACCCTTGCTCATACATAGGGAGCGTTAGAGATCCTTTTCCATATCAAGGGGGGCATTGTAGTGCTCAATTGTCCATTTTAAGGGAGCACTGAGTTGGTTGAGGGAATCTTGGAGGAAATCCCACTTTCCTCTAAAGACAACTATGGATGGATTCAGTAAATTTGGATTAAATATGACTCCAGGGATGCATCTAAGGAAGATATCACAATTAATGGAGCCATATCCTACACCATTTCCAAATATACTGAAGGTGGTTGAGCCTCTCAATTCCTATAAATGGAGGCATTTCCATGGTGAAAAGGAGGATAAATCAACAAACCATTGTTATTTTGATTGTGGATATTTCAAGCAAGGGTTGGATGAGGAGGACTTGGAGAGGTTGCTGCAACATCATCTGAAGATTGTAAGTTTCCTTTTGAAGTTATCATTAATATACTTTCCCTATTTCCTTCAAGTATTTGTTTACATGTTCTTGTCTATGGTTGTCTTAATCTACATAGATAAATTGATTTTGTCTAATCCATTAGAGTAGGATATAGTAGTTTGTTTCTTGTTGTCCATTGTAGGTATTGATTAGACATCACAGATAGGAGAATATTGGACAAACGTTGTAAATAAGGTTCATCATACCTCCCCTCCTTATCTCTTTTTCGATGGAGAAAATGAATCTATAGGAATGGTAGTGTCCAAATGTAATTTTCTGTCTTGGTAGAGGGGTCTATAATCCAAGGGAAAGTTCACCTATCCATAGGGGAATATTTCCATAACAGAAATTGGTGACTCCACTGGGGATCAAACTTTCATTTTTTCTTCCCTTGGTTCGTCTGATACTTTTCCCTATCCTTAGATCCTATTTGTTTATTTGGTCTAAAGTTTTCATCTTTCTTGTCTTGTCTAGTTGTCTTACAAAGCCTTTTATTGAAATTTCCTGAGTTATTGAGCTATTTGAGATTTTTTAAAACTTTCCTCAAAACTATCACTCCCCTGCATTTCAAGACAAGGTGTTGTTTCTTGATCAGCGCTCCCCCAGAGCCTTCTAGGGAGCATTGTAGTGCTCTGGTGGCTTGGTTACCAGAGCATTGATTTCCTCTTCATAGGGTAAATTTCAGGTTTATTACTTGTTAGGTCTAGTATTTGGATCGTATTCTCTAACTTAGAGCTTATTTTGTCTGATCTTGGCTCATGTTTGATTATAAACTTGTTTTCCTTCCTTCTTTTTAGTCTTTTTTATTTTGTGTTTTCTTTCTTGTTTGAAAAGTCGACATTTTCTCTCTCAAATTTGGTTTCCCTTTGCCACTCTTCTCAATTATTTGATTGATTGGGAATTCTCAAAAGAAAGCTTATTGATAATAGGTCTCTTGGTTTCTTTGTATTTGATATCTTACTCAATTATTGAAGACTATAAAGTATGATTTTGTTTTATTTCTTAGTGTTTTTTAATCTTTCATTCAACAATTTGAATTTGTTCTTTTTTCGGTCTCTTCTTTATTATTGAGAGTATATTTTTTTGTATGATATTTTGCTTCATACTCTTTTCTATCATCATAGTGAACTTTTTCATTATTAGTGAAAGAGAAAAGAATTAGACAAACATCATAGTTTGCATCTAAAAAAATCAAACAGAGAAGGATTTATATGCATTGGTTTTGGATATTGAAAAGTTTTTCTTTGTGATAAATTGGCAACTGTGTGAATTCTTCTTTGGGAACAAAATAGCATAAAATTTTGAATTTGTTTTGAGTGTTTGTTAGTGATGAAAATAAAAGAAACACTTCTCCTTCCCATAATTAGAATTTCATTGAAAATAAAAATTGCATATCATTATTTTTACCTTCGTGTGGAGTCGAGTCTCAAAGATAATTAGTTTCACTTTCATTCACCCTTGTGTAACAAACAACCACAAAAATAAACGCTAATTAAAATTGAACTAGAAATGTTTATTTTTAGATATTTACACCAATAATAGACTAGGACTAGATATTTGGGACAGGCTGTGAGAATAACTCTCCAAATCATTCAATACAAACACCGAATCTTGTGATAGGGAGAGAAAATATGACCTTCATATAAGCATAGTTGGGATCCCCCTCTCACACAGGGGTTAAACATGAGGTCGTGTGCGGGAGAGAAACAGAGATTATCCCTTTGAGGCTTAACCAAATGTAGCAGAATGATCACATATTGGGGTTTCCTATTGAGAATCAATTGTTATCATTTGGTCTTGGAGCTTCATGAATTTTGAATCCGTATAGGGTCCTCTGAGTCTTACCGTTCTATTTGTCCTCAATTCTCTTGAATAATTTTAAACTTAATATCCTTCCCATATGTTTAGACTTGTCTGTCGAATGTACTCACCCAGAGGCTGACTACGAGTTGGTATCCTTAGTGGACATAATATTTAGGGTCCTTACAAGAGGTGATGGTGAAGGGAATTCTTTGTTGTACCTATATTAGACATTGGTCAAACTCATTTGGGCTCCATGGAGGGTAACCCACAGGTAAAACCACGAGGGAAATTGCACCAAGGTGTAATTCTATTAAGTAATATGCCAATGTAACCGATCCACCTTCTCAATCCTATCACTTTCTCACTTTGTTCATGCAATGTTGGATTTCATCACCAACTACTATGTTCATTGAGAGAATATATTGTTTTGCTTATTGGTTTTCTATATTTTTAGCGCATGTTGTTTGTTCACCCTATTTGTCCTTAAAACTGGTACTGTGGATAATAAAGGTATTCATAGATCACGTAGTATGAAAGGTTTTCCTCCATAAGGCTATGAACCCATACCTCCTAACTCACCTGAAAACACTTACCGTGAAGAGGTTGAAAACTATTTAGACACTGGGAGTGTCGCTACTCCTTTGATTGAAAATCATGAGGGAGCTCTAGTAGTAGTTTAGGAACGTCCTACCCCTCCTACTAACCCAAATTTGACAAACCATCACGATCCACTCTTTCTCCAAGTATAATCCTAAGGAAATATCATAGTCGAATATTATCCTAGGCTATCGTCAAGGCTATACGATCAACTTAACATGGAACTAGAACAACGAGATCAAAATGAATAATTTGCCACACATGTCATCTCTACTGAAATGGTAGATCCACATCAAATACAAGTTTTTCCTATATGGAGAACTCCATCAGGTTGTGATCTTTATGAAAAATGTAATTTTATCCAACCACTCTTTAACCCTCCACATATATATGTCACCATCGGTGTGGATGAAGGACCATCGAGTCAGTACACTGACCATCTTGTTGGACAAATAATCAATATTTCTACCACTTAGAAATAAGTAACGAGTGAAATATGATTCTTGTTACGTAGTCATTTTCAAAGTACCATGATGGTTACACTTACCATACCTCTTCAAGAAATAGCCTCATACACACCAAAAAACCCCATTGGGACACCCTCACATCAAAGAATGCAAAACCATGTCATACAACAAAACCCAATTGTAGGACAAGTCCCTACTGGGGGGAAATCCTCCGTTAGTGGAAAAATCCCTCCCAGGGGAAAACCCTTATTTAGTGGCCAAATCCTGACTAAGGGAAACCCTCGTTTAGTGGACAAATACCTACTGGGGGAAACCCTCATTCAGTGGAAAAATCCCAACTGGGGGGAAACCCCCATTCACCGATCAAATCCCAGTTCTTACGCAACCTATGGTAGAGGGATAATTTCAAACTTAATTTTTTGGAAACCCAGAATAGTCCTAGGGACCACCCTAGGAAGGACATTTTAATCAACCATATCAGGGAGGATATTCAAATCCCAACCTGTAGGGAGGATCCCTAAATCCCAATCCTTTTGGACTATATTCTAGATAACCCTTCCCAGGTGTCTTGAATCCCACTTGGGGTCCTCAAGGCCAATCATTGTTTCCTCCATAGGGTGAAATAAGTTACCCTCCTCAGAATCAACTTGGGTACCCTCCTCAAGGTCAACCTGGTTACCCTCCTTAGGGGAAACTTGGTTACCCACCTCAAGGTCAAGTTGTTTATCCTCCCCTATGATACATTGGTTATCCTCCCCAGAGCTAAATGGGTTTTCCTTCCCCTTTTATGCAAATTCCTCAACAAATGAATCCCACTTTTTCTTGTCAAAATCCACAACAACATCATATGGGAGGACTTGTTGGATACAACTATCCACCACAACCATTTTATGGTCCTACTGGTGTTCCTATGCCACACTAGTATCATCCTCAAGTGAATTGATAGTCACCTTTCTTAGTTATTTTCGATCTATTGGATCTATCCAGATTAACAAGAGATCCCATATTACACTCTCCTTTTTGGCCAGTCATTCCAGCTAAATTACCTTCTGGTATTCCATAATTTGACGGTAAACCTAGAGAAGACCCTAATAACCACGCCATCAAGTTTCATCTGTGGTGTTCATCAAACTCATTGATGGATGAATCTATTCATTTACATATTTTCCAGATTACTCTTATGGGTTTAGCAACCAAAAGGTACATTGAGTTACAATGTGAAACTTTTCAAGATTTCAATTCACTTTCCATGGCTTTCCTCACACATTTCCAATTTTCCATCAGATATGAAACTGAAACAGAAATCTTGACCTCCCTTTGTCAAACTAACTTCATACATATTTCTAAGGATATTCATGAATGGATATGAAGGTGATGGTTGATCAAAGCCACCATTCTCGACCAGTTGTTGGTTGAATGGTTCACTAAATCTCTATTAAATCCTATTTCTTGCAATGTTGACATGGGTGGTGTAGTCACCGAAGGGGAAGCGATTTCATGTTCCCAGTATTTGGATCTGATGTATTATGAGTCTAGTAATTTGTAATAATTGAACCCAAACACTCCCCGAAAATAAACCAATCCATCGAAACCATCCTCCACCGCTCATTCAGATGGTGTTATCGGTTCCATCAAAACCTAGTCTGTCTCACCATCGACTGGCATAACTAATCATTCAATAACTACCTCAACTACAGTACAAACTCCACTCTCATCAAATACAATCCCTACTAAAGTATATAAATTGAAGGCATTTCAATCTTCTTCACCACCACAATTAGGGGGGGGAATACAAATAAGAATAAACCCAATAAAAATAATAATCAAACTAAAAATACAAAAACACAAGCACAACCACTTGCTATGGAAAATAAATCACAATGAAAACCAAAATTTCCATGTCTCATATGTGTTGAAGATCATTACAAATGATACTGTCCCCATGGGGAAGAAGTAGATAAATTATTTAAAGGAAATTATTATCCCATTGTTTTGACACATCCTTTTCCACAACAACAATCACTAGTTTCAAAACATCTTGCACCTCCACAAGGAGGCAACCTAGGTCATCCTCCTAGTGAGGATGCTTCATTGAGTGCACACATTTATATGTTTAATGGTGTGAATTTGACCACTCTATCTACGACATATGACAGACCCCCAGGTAAACCCAGTAAGGAAAGCGTAACTAATGGAAATGTGACTGATTCACCTTCCACTTCATTTACCCCTCTATCTATACCTCTTTAGATTGAAAAAATGAATTTTGACTCTATCTTACATCCACCCAAGAGTAAATCAGAAAATTGACCTTTAATAGTAACTCTCGTGCTTCCCAAAACTACAACATTGTTTAATATTTCGTCCAACCACCTTGTGCGATGTTGGCTCTCGAATTTCTACAACACTTCCCTAGACAACATAGGACTCTCTTGGAAGTCGTCAGAGCTATAGATCCCGAGCCATCAAATAATATCATGTTTAATATAGATAATTTTAAATCACGAGTCTCTCACCAACTTGCATTCCAAATTGATTTTTTTGTCCATAATGAACATATTCATCGCATGATATTGTATGAGGGAGACTCAATGTGTGTCATCTCCGTAGCCTTTTGGAAAGTCCTTAAATCACCTGGTCTTAATCAATATCCAACCTTGTTAAAATCATTTGATGGAAGAGGTTTCCAACCTCATGGATTGTTACAATCCTTAGTCATTCAACTGGGGGGGGAATTGTTTATTTCTATGTATAGGTAGTTGACATTCCTCTCGATTATAACTTATTTCTAGGAAGAAGTTGGTTTTATTCCATGACTATTGTCACTTCATCAATTTTTCTATGTGTTCAATTTCCTCATCAAGGAAAAATAGTCACCATAGATTAGTTAGATTACTGCACCCCTGATGCTTGCACTCAAGCAACCAATAATATTCCATTTTTGTGGGATTCAAATATTACTTATGAAAGTGTCAGGGTAGGTCTATTAAAATATTCTTCACTCATGGGAACTTTCCCCACGCATCTTCCTCCAACTACACATCACAATGGTTAATATGATTTCGACTATGGTACATCGGTCCCTCGAATCATCTGATCCATGGATCGTACCTAGTCCCTTAGAATTTGATTCACTAGGTGACACTATGCCACATAGTCCTTTAGAGGTCGAGTATGATGCCATTCAATATGCTTCTCCTTCACCTGATTACCAACATCTATTGGAATCTACTTTCTATTCGCTACCATCTTAGTTAGATTCTGTATCCTCCACTTTTTATTACATCCTATGTATTTTTCCATTCGATGAATCTATTATGGAAATTCTTAGTATCGAGGAGGAACCATGGTATGACAACCAACATCGTTCATCCTTTCTTCCCAGTTTGGATGAGATTGATAAATATATTTCATCTATCTTTCCCACCAATATTTTTGATTCTCCCCAATCTATGATACTCACTCAGGACACAATCTTAGAGGGAAATTTGAGAAACATATCTCAAACACAACATTGGTGTATCCACAAAATAAGGTATTGTGGAAAACATACAACTAGGTGCAAATTGTTCAACTAAAGAGATTGAAACTTACACTTCCTTGTTTAAATAATTCTGCGACATCTTCTCCTAGAACTATGAATACATTTCAGGGATCGATCCTTCGATCATTATGCATGAAATCAAAACTTACCATAGATTTAAACCTGTAAGAAAAAAACTTTGCCTGGTTCATCCCAATAAAAATGCAGCAATCAAGGAAGAAGTAGAAAATTTACTGAAATCATGTTTTATTTACCCCATACCTCTAATCGAATGGGTTTCTAACATCGTTCGAGTCACCAAGAAACAAGGGACAATTCATGTTTGTGTCGACTATAGGGATCTACATAAAGCTTGTCCAATGGAAAATTACCCTACGCCCTTTATCAACCAAATTATTGATAATTGCGTCGAGAGCATCATTTTCTCTTTTATGGATGACTTCTCTAGCTATAATCAGATCGATATTTTACCCATTGATCAACACAAAAAAACTTCATCTGCCCATGGGGGACTTTTTCCTATCGGAAATTACCTTTTGGCCTTAAAAATTTTGGAGCCACGTTTCAATGGGCTATGTCATATGCTTTCCACAACATCAAAAATATTGTTTAACCCTATCTCGTAACTTGCCAGCTCACTTGACTCATCGAAGGGATCATATTGGTCATCTAAGAGAAATACTTCTTAGATGTAGGTATTATAACAAATGTTTGAAACCCCATAAATGCATTTTTTTTGTTGAATCAGGGAGACTCCTCAGCTTCATAGTGTCCAAAGATGGGATTAGGGTGGATCCCTTAAAAGTCAAAACTATTCTCGCTTTAACTCCCCCAAAAAATCTTACCCAATTGCACATTTTCAAGGGAATGAAAGCTTTCTCCATTTTTTTTTATGCAATTATTTCAAAATTACTAAAGGATTCATGAGATTGTTGCAGAAGGATTCCCCTTTTATTTGGGATACAACTTCTCAATGCTCATTTGATGATCTCAATCATGATTTAACGAATATGCCATTGTTACATACCCCCAATTATGAAAGATATTACATCCTTTATTTGGATACCTCTGCTTCCACTATTTCCATGGTGTTAGTCCAATAGGATGATGACAACATCGAACATGTGATCTATTATTTAAGTAAGAACCTTTCAAGTCATGAACTCCATTATTCACATGTTGAAAATTTGGCTTCGGCGGAAATTATTGTTGTCCAAAGGTTTCACCACTATATTTTTCTTCGCACTACCACAATCATTGTTCACTTGAACCCCATGTATCACATCTTGACTCGTCAAGTAATTGGGGGAAAATATTCTAAATGGATAGTCATTCTCCAATAATTTGATCTCAAGTTCACCAAATCTAAAGCTAAGAAATAGTTGGTTTTTGTGGAATTAATTTGCGATATTCCCCATAAGGATGAGAATATCGAGACTAGTTATTACCTTCCTGATGAGTCATTGTTCCTCATTATCACGTTTGATCAGTGGTATGGAGACATTATTTTGTATCTCTAGAACCAATGCTTACAGGCAGTCATTTCACATGATGAACGACGTCGCATTAGACACCATTCAAGGTACTACCTTATCGTTGGTGACACTTTGTATCATTGTGATATCGATGTTGTTCTACAAAGTTTCTTAACCCATGAAGAGGCTAAGAAAGTTTTAAATGATTGTTACATTGGAGCTTGTGGCAGTCATATTTATGGGATGGCTACAACCCAAAAACTCTTATGTGTCGGTTATTTTTGGCCTTCCATATTCAAATACTTTATTGAGGCCATTAAAAAATTCCCACAATGTCATATCTTTCATAAGAAAGAACATACCCACCCAACTCCAATCCATCCAATTGTCTCCATCAACCCCTTTTCAAAATGGGGTATCGATTTCATGAAATGTAAGACTACCTCAGCCAGGGGGCGTAGTTATATTATTCCTGCAGTTGATTATTTCACTAAATTAGTTGAGGCTATGCGTACATTTCTTAACGATGGCTGAACTACAAAACTTTTCATGTTCAATCACATCATCGTTCACTTTGGATTCCCACAAGCTATTGTAACCGATCATGGATCCCATTTCCAAAACCATATGATGGGTGAATTATGCATCAAGTTAGGTTTTGATAATGAAAATGCATCCCCTTACTATCCTTAGGCCAATGGAAAAGTTGAAGCCATCAACAAAGTCCTGAAGACCATGCTTCAATGCATGGTGGGGGTGAACAAAACCTCTTGTCATTTATATCTCTTCTCCACACTCTAGGATTATCAAAATTTAGTTAAAACCGCCACTAGATTTACACCCTTCCAATTGGTATATGGGTTGGAAGTGGTGTTGTCAATTGAATGCAAGATTGCATCCCTGAAAGCAACCATAGAACTTCTACCCCATACTTTTGTTGAATAAGAACAATTTTTATATCTAACGAAGTTGGATGAAACCCATCGTGATGTTTCTCTCATCAAAGAGACATATAAAAAATGCATCAAGAGTCAATACGATAAGTATGTTCAACCTCGCACTTTCACAAAAGGAGATATGGTCCTAGTATATGACCAAGATCATGACAAACTTGGTGCAGGTAAGTTAGAACCTATATTTCATGGGCCATATACTATGAAACATGTACTACAGAGAAGTGCCTATGAGTTAGTGGATTACAATGGATTATCCCTCAGTGAACCCCAAAATGGATTTACTTGAAAAAGTACTATGCATAGAATATCTCTCATGTGTTGTTTGTACTATATTGTACTATATGTTTTTGGTTTGGTGTATCTTTACTTTTGCATGCACAATTTTTGCCCCATTCTTCAACGCTGCTTATAATTTTCTTTATGATTGAATGCGCAGATGTCATCATCATTTCCTATTTATTTCAGATTTGTGCATGGTGCTAGTCGACATACCCAGAACATAGCTTCTACAACTTGGTTCATCTACCACTCTAGTGAGTTAGTGAGTTTGGGAGGAATTTTCCTTGGATCTGCAACCAATAACGTTGCAGAATATCATGCAGTAATTGGACTTTTAACCAAGGCTTCTTATTTAGGAATATCTCAATTGATTATCAACCTTTATTATCAACTCGTGGTCCGTCAACTTAATCATGAATACATTGTTTGTAATCCATTTTTTTTATGTCTCCATCTAAGGGTTCATTATCTCGAAAGATATTTTGAATTTTTAGAATATAGACATATATCGATAGAAATTAATATGATTACGAACTCGTTATCAAATTATATGTTGGATTGGTACATTACACATAGATAAGCATTCATAACATAAAGCACGTAAATAAAAACATCACATCTTTTAAAAAACATAAGTAGCCATGGAAAAACTCATATATATGCGTCTATATATAAATTAGCAAAAGTGTGTTAAAATACATCATCCAAAAGGTACATAGAAGGGAAAAAATGTGGGCCATTATGCCCATGAAATCATCATAAAATACTATTGTGTCAAGAGACTCTACTCGTCTTCCTGCACTACATTGTGCTCCACATAGCACAAAACTGCTTTGGCCACTTGTTTCAGCATATTATTAAGGCCTTCCTGCACCCCGACTGTGTGCCTCTAGAGGTGAAAAGGTACATCACATATCCTCATGGAGGGAACACCCATGGTCTATCCATGTAGGTTCCTCTCCACCTCACATAGTCCTCCCACTCCGCACCAAACTCTGTTGCTACCTAAATATCACCACAACGTCCTAATGTCGGCATCCCCGCCGGACGTGATATACCGCTGTCTGCATGATGAAAATAAATGATTTATATCCCTCGTTGTACAACAAAAAAATACATATATACATATAAAAACAAAACAAACTATTGCAAGGTCATGATCTTTCATTTTTTACCTGACACATCCCCCTATGCCTCTTCGGGGAGAACTAAATCCACACTTCCCCTAAATTAAACTCCGACATAAGTGAAATCCTCTATCACCACAAGATTCCTTCTCCACCATGAGAAAAATTCAATGGTAAAACAAAAGGTTGAGGGTTCATTCCCCAATTGAGGCGAGAGGCTCATCCACCTCTCCATCTGGGGCTCAGAATCAAGGCATGTTATCAATGCAACATCTGGATACATCTATGGAAATCACTCTAAAAAGAATAAAACCAACCATATCCAAATTGCTTCTGCCTACCTGTTCTACACTTAGATATTTGTTCTTTGATGCTTCTTAAGAACTCTGCACGCCAGTTAAAAATCTTGGGCTCCAAGCATTGAACAACATATGATATATGAGATTTGGAAGCAAGATGGGCACTCGTGCTTCCCACCAGTTTAGTTATAGAAAAGAGACTGTATTGAAGAGGTAGATCCATCACATATTTGATGATGATTCTTCCCCCTACTAAGCTTGATCCTGACACACAATACTAAGCAACATATACATCTGTTGGAACTGGAGTAGACTAGTGTCCAAATAAAATAATGGGTGCTCCCCTCTTTGAGAGCCTTGTCAGGAAATACACTTCTTTGATGTCAATCTCAAGAATATGAGATCATATCTGAAACACTTTCTCATCGTTGTCCCATAACCCAATTAGATACTCGAGAAAAAGGACTTATTTTCTCATGTTTTGTAGCTTGAAATACTTCAACAAACCGCATTTTTGTAGAGCTTCCCTCCCTTGAGTGTCTTGTAAGGAGGCCATATCATTGAATTCATGCTCTATTTCCTTCCATTCAATCATATTGGCCGATCAAAACTTGCAAATTCAAAAACAAATCACATTAGCCAAGTTTTCACAAAAGGAAAATGCTTTCTCATAGCTAAAAAATAAAAAATGTTTTCAATTTTTGTGCCCAACTCTCCATAGAAGGAAAAACCAAAGCACTAATGCTCCCCTAGAAGTAATACTAGGGAACTGAGATCTCGACCAACACCCCCATCGATTGGTTAAGGGAGCGATGATCCTGTTTGGTGCTCTAGGGCTTTCTAGAGAACTAAAACTCATGAAATAAAGGTCGGAAATGAAAAAGAAAGAATGCAAATGAATGAGAGTGATCAGACTACTAACTTGATCTTGATGAAACTACAAATGGTCGCCCATAGCTCCCACAATCGAAGCTAGAATAATCTCTCTCAAAGAGGAAAAACTCAAGAAGAAAGGGAAAATTGTAAAATCAAAGGTGAAAATGATTTTTTTTTCCCTAATTGGGTTTTTTACTATTTCTAGATAAAGTCATTTAAACCCTTTTTTCACATTAATAAAGTTTGTTTTTTACTTTTTTCCTAAATTATCGTCAATTTTTAAGGAACTACTAACTTTTTTTCCCGAAACAATTTGTTTACTCAAGTATATATGGAGCGGAGACTTTTCGATGACCTTATAACTCTATTGAGAAAACTTCATTGTACTTCAAGTTCATTAAAATATTAAGAGTCGTCTATTGGGTGATAGATTACCCTTTTTTGGTCCCAACAAACTAACTACAAAAAAGGAATGCTCTAGTCAATCTCAGCTAGAAGAGTTCTCCATTGTATTATTTTATACATTTTCAGACCTCAGAGACTAAAATTATGAAAAAGGACAACCTTGTACTTTTCTTTATGTTATTTTCAAACTCCCTAAACATGAAAAACAACCGAGTTTTCCTTATCTAGACTCACAAAACTATACATTGAAGGGCCCATTTGGGTACGAACCCTTACTTATTCCATATCGTTAAATAAAGGAAGAGGAACTTATCGAAGGTGAGTTATATCAAGCATGTGTTACCCTCCTCGAGCTCGTTAAACGAAAAAGAGGTACTCATTTATCTGGATGTGGGGGAATTTAAGGAAGTGGTTGATTTTCTTAATATATTTTAAGGCATCTCTTATGGTCTCCCTTGAAAACAACACTTGTTTTAAACTCACCATACACTTGGATAATCCATTAGCCTCTACACTGAACCAATCCTATGATCCTTATACTCCTTTGGCCCATCCAAAGAATTCCCCAACACCCGCTACATTATGTTTTGGTCCACTCTGAGTCTATGCTTCCAAGTATTATGTCGTGCCTCAATGTTCAAGGGAAGTATTCACCTAAAAATTCATCGATATACAATATTACCACTTCCCATACCTGTGTCAGTCCATTTTTATCTACTATATCTTATCACTTTTATGTGACAAGTTCTGTGTTGATTGATGGGGGATACAACAATGCCTTCCTTCGACGAGTCTTTTCCTCTTGAATTCAACAAATTATCAAGGGAATATACTTAGGAACACATCAGTACCTTGAGACCTGCATTCCTCAATGGAAGGCCTCCTTGCATTTAGAAGTGGGTATACATCAATGACCCCTGACCGATTGATTCCACAAATGTTTGAATTAATCTTAATATTCACATTCGTTGGATTGTAATTTAAAGTACCTTGAGAGTCATTGACATCAATGGTGATTTCTCTCACGCTTGTTAATGGTATACCCCAATGACCGGTAATCAAGTAGTTTTTGACATTTTTGACATCAAATCATTTATTCACATGGACCAAATTGTACTATTATGGGATCGGGATGAAGACCCTGGGTTGAGTATTCATCTGCATATACACTTTCACCCAGGTTGCAATGCAGATAATTCGACTAATATACATGTTTTAACATAGATATTTTATTGGTCTGTGGCTATGTTCTTATCACATCTCAGCTCCACTATGTATTCTTTCGTGGCTATGATTAAGTCAGGTCATAGAGGGATGGATCCACATTGTATCTTCAATGGCCATATCCTTAATCAATATCATCATGGATCCGCAGTGTACTTATTTATGGTCATGCTTTGAGTCATTTGTATTCTGAGCATAGGTATGCATGCCTCGAGAATCGAACACATATAAACATTGTTTGATGTTTTTCTATCGCCTCTGCCAGGTTCTCCAAATCCATACCCTCTCTTTGAAGAATCTAGAAATTGTTTCATCCATCGACATTCATCTTTTGACTTCACACTTTGGGGGGCAATCTATTACACATCAAAATTCCTCACTTTGATAGTGTCGTAAGTGTCACACTTTCAATGTCGCAAGTGTTGTAAGTGTCCCAAGTATCTCTCTTTTATTTTCACAAGTGTCACAAGTGTCGAATTCACTTTTCCTAAGTGTCGCATCTCGAACGACTGTTAAGAACCAAAATTCAATATAGCATAGAAAAACCTCAGGAAAAGTACTCAACGCCTTGAAAAAAAGATAATTTCAGATAATAAGCCTCTTCG
>SNQJ01S0166796.1:6808-20942 GCA_010110895.2 Picea sitchensis | reverse complement strand
TTTCATTTGTTCCATCTTTGTTTTCATTTGTTCCTTATTTTCATCCATCTTCCTTTCCATTTTTGTTTGAGAATTCATAAAATCAAGTTGTTTCATTGACCTTTCCTTCAATTCGTTGATTTGATTGTCTAATTTGGACATCTGGTTTTGTATCTCCTCATTTTCTTCATGAGTCACTCGGGATCTTTCTGGAGGTTTAATTGGTGAAGTAAATTTTTGATTTTTCTTTGAAGCCATGGGAAAAAGTTACTAGGTCCTAACGACAAGGGAGTGTCAGGTGCTATAGCTCTCTGATATACATGTCGGGGCAAACAATAATACTCAACAAAACATATCAGGGAACTAACTAAGGAGGCTTAACCATGCCCTTTGTTGTACTACCCGACAACCCAAGTACGAGAGAGTGGTCTCCCCAAGTGTTGTTCTCGGTGTACTATAACAACAATATGGTTGAATATCTTATCTAAGGCTAGTTTCATGTATATTTAGGGGAATTCCTATATACCCAAAGGTACGTGGAAGTGAGATTCTATCTATAGGTGTTGTCTAATGTGGTACTACTCGAAGGGGTACCAAGATGCGTTACACGAGTTTCCAATTGTGTAAAACAATGTGTTTCCAACCACATGAAATCATGTATATTTCCTCCATGTATTCTTCCCCAACCATAGTTTTACCCACTGAACAACAAATCATGTGTTATTTAAAGACGTTGGAACATGTATCTAATTTAAAAAAAAAAAAATGAGCTTGCTAACCAAAAACAATCTCCTAAAATCATCAGAAAAGAACTTGTGCAAAAAACCTAACTTCCACAAGCAATATATCATAAAATATAATGAGTTACAATACAAATTTGTTTCCACATGTACTTCACTATGTCAAATCAGAATTTTCAATATTTTAGAGTCTGAAACTTCACTGAAAAAAGTTACAATGAAAATGCCAATATAACTAATTTCAAGATTAGTCACAAACCTTGTATTCCATGGACTATATAACTGAAAGCATAACAAACAAAAACCTAAAATTTTGACCACATGTACTATGACATTTCTCCTCAGTTTCCAAAAACATTATTTGTCTGAAACTTCTCAAAAAAAAATTATAGTGAAAATTGCAAGATGAATCGTTTAAAACTAAATTCAAGATGATACACAATCCCTATCTTCCATATGCTACATCTTCGAAAGTATAATGAAACAAAACGTAGGATTTTTAATAGACTACTATGATACGTATCTTGATTAAACTCCAAGTTTCACTATTTTAAGCATCCTAGAAAACTGTTATAGTGAAAATTCTAATATGACTTGCTTGAAGCAGCAAAACCCTAGGATCGATGCTCTGAAACCAAATGTTATGAACCAAGTGCCTTGAAAATGATAAAAATTCAATGAATATGATGTACTTCAAGGGGGAAACCTCCTTTTACAATATATCCAATTCATAAGACAATATGAGATGCTTATACAAATGATTTTCCTTTTTTATAAATAGGAGATGAAGTGAGCATGTTGTAACCTACCACTAAGCCGACCTAACCTTACTAATAAACTCATATTAAATGAGTGTTAGGGCCTTAATATAAGGCTTTGGGGACCTTAACAAAATCCTTTTTTCAAAAAGACAAACTTAACCAGATAGCCAAAAAATAGTTTCCAATCTAGTTTGAGCTTAAGCTCTTACATCATAAAAATAAAACTCAGTGACATCATCAACACTACTAGTTCCTACATAGTAAGTCTTGAAAATATCACATATATACATCAAGTGTTTCCACCACAAAAAATCTTGAGATACACATTGAAGAATAACATGAGAAAAAGAATCATATAATGTCTTTACAATTATACCATTTTGTAGTGCTAAGAATCAAGTCACGATTCATAGGTGTCACAATCAAGGTATTTTTTAGGGGCAAAAGTTCTCCAATTGGGTAATTTTTGGCCAAAAAGTTCGCCAATTGGCTAATTTTTGGCCATAAAACATACTCACCAATTCACTAAAATATCACCTATTTTTTACAAAAATATGATTAAATGCTAATATTTTCCAAAATTTACAAGTTTTGATAGTAAATTATATATATATATATATACAACCTGAGTGGGCCTAATGGTTAAGAACATGTGTTTCCTCCTAAGAGGTCACAAGTTCAAATCCAGAGGGGGGTAGGGTATGTATACCTCTGTAGACTTTACTAGTCAAATCGCTGGGCGGAGGGGGTCTCATACACCAATTTGGTGTTTGGCTTGGATGTTACCTTAACAATATATATATATATATATATATATATATTATTGAATATTCACCTACATATCTTGTAACTCTTGTGAGAGAAGAAGACTAGGGAATTAAAAACCCTAGTGATACTTGTTATGCTTATTGAGGAGGAGAAGAGAGAGAGAGGAATTCGGCTTGAGCCAAGGAGGACTTGTCAGTGATGATGCTAGATATTTTAGGATTCTTGGTGGAGAAACCAACTTTGGTTAGGAGTGATTTCTAGGTAGGAGGAGTTGGTGGTTAGGGTATTCTTGGTTTCCCTAGATAGTGTTTGTAGAGCTTGAAATAGTATCATATTGTGGTAGGATGTGAGTATGTACTTGCAATTTATATATTATATATAAATAATAGTTTTAACTATCCAATAACTGTGTACTTGCAGATTTGATTTTCATCTTGAATTGTCTTCTTAATTGGGTAATTTCCAACACTTATTCGGTTCATGCTGATTTGACATAACATAGGGATGAAATTATTAAGTGATTTAACACATATATTGAAGATAAAGTGGAGCAGATATACTACTATAATAAGTTTATTTTAGAAATATTACATGCATGGAAAAGTGTGCCCTAGGGGATATAACTTGTTGCAATTGAAGTACAGTTATTTGATATATTTTCTCTTGAGTTTCCTAGTGACTTGAACAAAAGTGAAGGGGATTATTTGATGTTGTTCACTATTGTAATTATATATTTTAGATCAACCCTAAGGCTTACATATCTTATAAATTAGATATGAGAAACCTTTATTGAGAGGTGAAATTTCATTTTGCAATAATTGTCCTAGATTAGAAATTTATCAATGGTATCAAACCTATTTTGACTATGATTGCTCTCTTAGTGAAGAGGGAGTTGAATATCTCAACCTTGTTTTACATAGAAGTGGTACTTGATCTAGAACATGTTGATTGGATATGATACCCTAGGATGCTTGGGAGAATCCTTAGAACCATTGAAGAGTTATTATTCTTTATTTATTGTTGATATTTTCTTTGAGGCATGATTTAGATTTGTTGGATGCACTATAAGGAAAACAACAATTTGTGGAGGCCTTTGTGGAATCACTTCTCCCTTCTATATTTCTAGAGAAGGTGAGTGGCTGGAGGTTTTACCAGATATTTTTTATTTGGTGCACTTCTATTATACAAATGCACCAATGCACTTACATCATAGGCATATCAATGTACAACTATACCACAAACATCGATGAAGGAAAAAATATTTTATAAAAATATTGGTAAAAAAAAACCATGTTAGTGCATTTCATATATCTTAACTACACTGATGCATATGTAGACAAGAGCATCAATGCACCATAGATCTATAAAATAATTGGTTCATATTGATGTTAGGTGCACCAAGTTAGGGTAAAATTAAAAAAAAGTTACCAAATCAAAAATTCATTTCTAACATTCAGTTAGTTCTTTACAACCATTCTAGCACTGATTCCCACTTTGCCTCTACGACTGCCTTATTGACTAGTGTTACTAGATTTCTTGATCTCTCAATTTCTTCACTACAAGGTGAGATTGTGTGTTTTTACAAATTTTCCAAACTATACCAAATTTTTTTTTTCTCTAGATTGCAACCATGTGTCCTTGATGGAGAAGAGACCAAGTAAATTAATTTTTATCCCTCAATTTACATTTTCAAGGGATTAAAAAGTAAAATTAGGCTTTTATTTCCTTGTTTTCCATTTTTTTTAATTCGCAGGTGTGTTCACGACATATGGCTTGCACCATCTATTGGTGCTTTTATAGGGTGCACTGTATTGTAGGGATTTTGTACATGAATAGTGTATCGAAAAGATTTATGCATATTAATTTAAAAATTACTAAGCTATCCGATGTGTTAATTGATGTATGGATGTCTCGTTGGTGGTGTGATAAGTTATTTTGGAGCACCGATAATCCTTTGAAACAATTTTTAAAGGTGGTGTTGTGCATATAAACATATAGAGCACCATTATAGCATGCACCAAGGTTTGGTGCCTATTTATAAGACACCATTAAGTGGTGTGTCATTACCTTCTAAGAGCACCATGAAAGTTATAAATATATTTACAACTTTCCGTGCAATAAAGTACTTTAATATATGTACTGACACATTGTAATTCATGCTTGACTTAAGTTATGTGTACGGCAAATTGTGCATTAGTTAATTAAAAGTGCGCTGATTTGCAACATACCCATTTCCCTTCCCCAGATGGGGTGTCACCTCTGGCAGATCTCGAATGATCCATCCGTACCCACTTTTCATCCCTCAACCTTTCTCTTATCACATAAGGTTGTTGTCTGTCATCCCTATTTCAATGCTATTCAGACTGTTCTCACAGTCCTTACCTCACTTGGATTTGGTTATGGATATTTTCCATGGGGAAGGGGAAGATTTCGACATGGGTAAGTACAAATTTTTGATGGTTGGATCTCAGGTCCGAATGGATTTTATCAAAACCTGCATATTTAGCGTTTGTTCATTTTGGGTTTTCCCTGCTCTTTTCTCCATTCCTTCATCCCTCTGGTTTCTAATATTTTCCCAAAAACCTCCCATCCTCCATGTTTGGATCATTCTTTATGAGCTTTGGTCAGGTTACATGCCTCAGGAATGGGGAAAACCATGACGTGCTAGTGGCTATTCTTCTCATATTTGAGGTTGACGTTGCAATGTGTCCTTGTTATCTGATATTTCTTGTGACCCCTCATGCACGAGTCCTTCAACAATGGATTGCGACACTTCAGTTTCATTTCATGTGGTTGAGGAGGAAAATACAACTATTCGCTAACCATCACCCTTTGTATTGCTTCCTCACAATCCAGAACTCGGAGATGCTACCAACTATAAGGTGAAGTATCCCTCTCTAGGTGGGTTTATGATGTAGGAGCATCGTTAGTAGAGCACAAATGGAGGATAGTAAGGTGCACTAGCGCACATTTTGAAGAATTTCAAATTTTGAAGAAGCGTATCACGCAAATCTTTTGAAAAGAATTGCAATTAAAGAACCTCTTTAGTGTTTTGGGGTGGATGATCTCAAAATGGTCATCAGAGAATGCAATTTCTTTTAATGTAGCTGAGTGCAGTACAAATTTGATGTGTTCGATCTGATTTTCTGGTCAAAAATATTTATTGTAATAAATTATAGTAGTTGCTAGATTTTAATTCGATAGGATATATTTAGAATGGTTGGAGGGAAGAGCTCGAAGATCCCTCTTGTATAAAGCCTTGTATTATTTCCCAGTAGAGGTTGTTGATAGACTGTGGAATCTACTGTAGAGGATGCTGAGATTGTTGTTGTTGGCACTCTAGTTATTGAAAGTTGTTTCCATTATAGCTAAGAGTGGAAAACTACCGAGAAGCAGTGTATGAACATATGTATATTTCAATTGAACGAATATAACAAAGGAGCATTGTACCAAATGCGTGGTGTTGATGTGTATATCTGAATGAATGAATGGTATACTTTTTGTTTATTTGGAATTCTCTATTATTTCTTGTTCTTGTGTTTATGTATGCATTTACCTGGCTAAATGTATGAATTTATAAAGATTTAGATAAGTTTCAATTGTTTTTCTTCTACGAGCAAGTGCAAGTGTGCATAGTGTCCGCAAGGAGTGTGTTGACAGAGTCTATTTCGACTGATAAGATCAGAAGATATAATGTGAACCTTATGGGTGCAAGGATTCCATAGTGTCTGCAAGCTATGCGTGACAAAGTCCACTTTGACTCAGGAAATTCTGGAGAGATAGCTTGAAGGAGGTTTGTCTGCAAGGAGTGCATAATCGAGCCTTCTGACTCAGAATCTTAGGAGGAATAGTGAAAACCATCCATAGAGTGGTCGGGTTTCAAAGGAGAACCTGTTGCAAGGTGTGCACATGCTTAAATTTGACTAAGTATCAGAATGAGTATTGTAAGGAGACGAGAGTTTGAGGAAGAACAATTTCAGGAGGAAGAGTGGTAAGAAATATTCAAAAGGAGAAGTCATTTAAGGATTCCCAGACTCAACAAAGAGAGATCCGTCCAGAAGGGACTGAGATCATTCCAGATCTTCAGATCAGGGAGAGTTTGCACAGAGGCAAGTCGCGAGGTGTTTTGACATTTAAAAATTTAGGGAAATTCGAAGTGTTGAAGAGGTGGGATTACCGAAGTTGCAAAGCTGCGAGGTGAATCTTGACCGTTGTCTACGAGGAGACGCGTGGTAGCGGATTAGGGAATATGGGAGTTAGAAGTTCAGAGGAAATAAGTATGGAGTAAGTGAAGATTCACGAACTCGTGAAAAGCGAAGTACAACTAGACTGTCAGATCTAGGGAGACACGTGGCAGAGACCCGTGAATTTATAGGAAAGAGTTTCGGGAGGAAACAAAGGAGGATATTACAATATCACTGAAGCTTGAAGTGAAGAAGTAGTCAACCAAGGTCATAGCCCATGATCACTTAGGAGAAAGAGTCTAGTGCGAGACTAGAACTCACAACCGGTGTTGCCAAGCACCGAAGAGCGAAGTTGCAAGTAGTCCGAACTTTCAGGCGACATCGAAGGGACCTATGTGAGTGTATAAATTTCTCAGGGTTTGTTGGAGGACCGAAGAACCAATTGGGTTTATAGAGTTTGAAGATCCAAGATCGAGAGGTCATGGAATCCCCAGGAGAGAAGGTGGGGGTTGTCGTCAAGAGTGGTATCAGAGAAGATACATAATTGATTTATGTAGGAAAAGGAGACAGAGAAGTAGGCTAATATCATCAAGTGGTATCTGATACATCAACACAATGACACACAGGAGACGTGCATATCCGCCCGTAGCTAATAGATCTATGGAATGGGAGATGAGAGAACTCAGAGCAAGGATGGATTCCATGGAAACAATGCAAAGAAGGGCACCTAATGCTGGAGACGTCAGTGATGCCGAAAATGAAGAATCAGAAGTTGAAGAAGCTGTAGTAGAGGATGTTGCGGAAGAGCGCTTGTTGAAAGTGGTTGTTAAGTTGGGAGATAGAGAGAAGACATACATCCCAATGTATGAAGGTAATCTGGATGTCAAAGAGTTGCTTGATTAGATACGAGAAATGGACAAGTATTTCGACTATGAAGATGTCGATGAGGATAAAAAGGTGAAACATGTTGTTACCAAGTTGAAAGGACATGAAACACTATGGTGGGATGAACTGCAGGCTGACAGGAGGAGCAAAGGAAAACAAAAGATTAAGAGATGTGATTGAATGGTAGCCAAGCTTAAGGCTAAATTCATACCCAAGGACTACCAGATAAACCTGTTCAGGAGGCTACAAAAACTGAGACATAAAGGAATGACTATGAAGGAGTACACAACAAAGTTCTATAAGATGAACATCAGGTTGGACAAAGAGAGAGAGACGAGGAAAAAGTCTCTAGATACATCAACGACCTGATATATGAAATCTAGGATGAGATCAACATGATGACAGTAAGGATAGTAGAGGATGCGTATCAGATTGCGCTGAAAGAAGAGAAGAAGTTGGCCAGGAAGCAGAGTCAACAAAACATATGTAGAATTTTTTACAGAGGCAAAGGAGTTGCCCATGACAAGACATAGAAGCCCAAAGGTGAGACGGAGAAACCACATAGTCACTCTGAGAGAGGAGGAAATTACCAAGGAAGACATAGTGGTGGTAGAAACTCTTTTCCTAGAGGAAGAGGAAGAGGTAGAGGAGAGATAAAGTTTTATGCCTGTGGAAAGGTAGGACACATGTCTTGGGAATTCCCAAGAGGAAGAAAGAAGGAGGTGAAGCTCACATTTCGGAAGCACAAAAGTGAGATGTAGAGGCAGAAGGTGAAAAATATGGGAGATCTTTGATGATGAAGAAATTTCTCTTAAATCCAGAGCCAGAGGTTGAAAAGCCAATGAAGAGGAACAGTTTGTTCAAGACAACTTGCAAAACAAAATATAGAGTATGCAAGGTGATAATTGACAGTGGGATCACTGATAACTTAATATCCATAGAGATGGTGGAGGATTTAGAGCTGGATATGACTACACAACTGACACATATAAATTCTCATGGTTGCAGAAAGGTCATTAGGTAACAATCACTAAACAATGCCTAGTTGAATTTAAAATAGGAGGATACAGAGATGAATTTCTATGTGATGTGATTCCCATGGATGTATGCCATGTTTTATTGGGAAGACCATGGAAATATGATAGGAATGTCATTCATGATGGGAGAATAAATACTTATACCTTAGAGAAGAATGGTAGGACCCATATGTTGTTGCCAATTGAGGAGAAGAAAGTGAAGGAAGAAGCCAATACGAGCATACTTCTCATGAGTGGGAAGGAACTCCCGAGTGAAGTTAAGAAGGAATATGAGATGCAGTTTGTTGTAGTGAGGAAGCTAAGACTTATCCGTACAAGTACTTCTATGGAAGATTTTCCTGAGGAAATTCAGGAGTTGTTAGAGAATTTTGTTGACATAGTAGTGGATGAGTTGCCGAGATCATTGCCACCTATCAGAAGTATCAACCATCACATTGACTTGATACTAGGACAAAGCTTGTCGAACAAAGCAACATAAAAATTGACACCTCAAGAGAATGAGGAGGTGAAAAGACAGGTTCATGATCTGTTAGACAAAGGTTTGGTTAGATAAATCTTGAGTCCATGCGTAGTACCAACTTTGTTGAGTCCAAATAAGGATGGAGGATGGAGAATGTGTATAGAATCAAGGGCCATAAATAAGATCATAATTAGGTACATATTTCCATTGCCGAGGATGGATGACTTAATGGATTGTTTGAGTGGAGTGAACTATTTTTCAAAGATAGATTCGAAAAGTGGATATCGCCAGATAAGGATGAGAGAAGGTGATGAGTGGAAAACCACATTAAATACAAATGAGGGATTGTATGAATGTCTTGTTATGCCATTTGGATTAACAAATGCCCCGAGTACTTTTATGAGGTCGATGAATGAAGTGTTGAAAGATTTTATTGGCAAGTTTGTGATCGTATATCTAGATGATATATTGGTCTTCAGTAAAACTGAAGAAGAGCATCTAAGGCACTTAACGTTAGTAATGAAGAGGTTACAACAAGAGAAGTTGCTGATAAATTTAAAGAAATCCTCTTTCATGAAGAAAAAACTCATTTATTTGGGTTTTTTGATCTCTTCGAATGAATTGAAGATGGATCCCGAAAAGGTGAGAGTAATCAGAGAATGACAGTCACCAAGGAGTATATTTGAGGTAAGAAGCTTCCATGGATTAGCAATTTTTTACTGAAAGTTCATCAGAAATTTTAGTGAGATTGGTGCACAAATGATGGATATAGTGAATAAAAGACATAAGTATTTCAAATGGATAGAAGAGGCTGAGAAGAGCTTCAATATATTGAAGGAGAAGATAACGGAACAACCGATTCTGGTTTTACCGGATTTCGGGAAGACATTTCAAGTGAGGTGTGATGCGAGTGGAGTTGCAATTGGAGCAGTCTTAAGCCAAGATAATAGGCATGTTGCGTATTTCAGTGAGAAGTTGAATGATGATAAAAGGAAATACTCCACATATGATAAAGAGTTCTATGCCATAATTCAATCCTTGAAGAAATGGAGGCACTATCTCGTTCCAAAGGAGTTTGTTTTGTATATCGATAATTAGGCTTTACAATTCATAACCAAACAAGAGAAGTTAAACCAGAGACATGCCAAATGGATATAATTTATGCAAAATTTCACTTTTGTCATTAAACATATTTCTGGTAATGCTAACAAAGTTGTTGATGCATTGAGCAAGAGATATCTAATTCTGCAGGAATTTCAAGTGAAAACCTTGGGGTTCGACCACCTTAAGGAAATGTATCATAATGATCCATATTTCGAAGAAGAATATGAAGCATGTGTGAATCCTGTGCTTAGAGACAGGATCCAATGGGACGAATATCTAATTCAGGATGGGTTGTTGTTCAAAGGATGCTAGTTGTGCATACCAAAGTGTTCGATGAGGGAGAATTTGCTGAAGGAAAAGCATAGTGGAGGTCTAGCCTAACATTCCGGCCATGAAAAGAAATTTGCATAGTTGAATGGTTCATTTTATTGGCCAGATGAGAGAAGAGGTGAAGAGGTTTGTGAATATATGTAAGGTTTGACAGTATGCAAAGGGGAAGAAGTAGAATGCTGGGTTGTATCAACCATTTCCTATTCTAGAGAGGCCTTGGGATGCAATAAGCATGGATTTCATGTTAGGATTGCCAAGGACACAAACATGAAGTGATTCCATATTTGTGGTAGTGGACAGATTTTCAAAGATGGCACACTTTATCCCATGCTAGAAGACTAGTGATGCAACACACGTTGCTAACTTGTTTTTCAAGAAAGTTGTGAGACTTCATGGATTGTCCAAGAGTATTGTTTCAGACAGGGATACCAAATTTGTTTGTCATTTCTGGAGGACATTGTGGAAGAAGCTGGGAACATAACTATTCTTTAGTTCTGCATATCACCCTCAAACAAATGGACAGACTGAGGTGGTGAATCGAAGTTTAGGAAATTTGCAGAGAAGTTTGGTCACTGAACATCATAGTCAGTGGGATAAGATTTTAACACAAGAAAAGTTTTCATATAATGACTCTGTGAACATAAGTACTGGAAAGAGTCCATTTCAGGTAGTGTATGAAATGAATCTGAGGGGAGTATCAGAGTTAAGAGATATGGAGCAAAGTAAATTTAGGAGCGTTGGAGTCGAAGACTTCGTTGTAGAAATGTGGGAACTTCGTAATCAAATCAAGGAGCAGTTGAAAAGGAGCAACACTGAATACAAACGTAGAGCTGATCAACGTAGGAGGAAACTTCAATTTGAATTTGGAAATAAAGTTATAGAACATCTTAGGAAGGAGAGGTTCCCAAGGGGAACATATAATAAACTAAAGTTGAAGAAGATAGGACTGTGAAAATCCTAAGAAAATTTGGTGAGAATGCTTATGAGATAGAGCTTCCAGAAGATGTGGGTATATCGCCCATATTCAAAATTTCATACCTATATCCTTATAGGGAAGATGAAGCCAAAGGACCCAAATATCAGAAGGAGATCCAGTGGAAAAAGAAAATTCATATAGCAGAAAAGTCGCAGATGGAGCAGATCATAGATCAACGAATTTGTACGAAGACTAGAAGGAAAACATATTTTGGGTATTTGGTGAAGTGGAAAGGATGACCAATAGAATATGTCAGTTGGGTAAGAGAAGCGGGTATCCAGAAGAATGAAAGGTCAGTCCAGGAGCTAATGGACAGGAGTCCATGAAAATTTTCATCTAGAGGAGTATGATGGAGGAGCATCGCCAACAGAGCATGAATGGAGGACAACTAGGTGCACTAGTGCACATTTTGAATAATTTCAAATTTTGAAGAAGCGTATCATGCAAATATTTTGAAAGTAATTGTAATTAAAGAACCTCTTTAATGTTTTGAGGTGGATTATCTCAAAATGGTCATCGAAGAATGTAATTTCTTTGAATGTAGCTGAGTGCAGTACATCTTCGATGTGTTCGATCTGATCTGTCTGTCACAAATATTTATTGTAATAAATTCTAGTAGTTGCTAGATTTTAATTCGATAGGATAGCTTTAGAATGGTTGGAGGGAAGAGATCAAAGATCCCTCTTGTATAAAGCTTTGTATTGTTTCCCAGTAGAGGTTGTTGATAGACTGCAGAATCTACTGTAGAGGTTGCTAAGATTGTTGTTGTTGGCACTCTAGTTATTGGAAGTTGTTTCCATTGTAGCCGAGAGTGGAAAACTACCGAGAAGAAGTGTATGAACATATGTATATTATAGTTGAATGAATACAACAAAGGAGCATTGTCCCAAATGTGTGGTGTTGATGCATCTATCTGTATGAATGAATGGTAGACTTTATGTTTATTTGAAATTCTCTGTTATTTCTTGTTCTTGTGTTTATGTATGCATTTACATGGCTAAATGTATGGATTTATGAATATTTAGATAAGTTTCAATTGTTTCTCTTCTACGAGCAAATGGAAGTGTGCATAGTGTTTGCAAGGAGTGAATTGATAGAGTCTATTTCGACTCATAAGATCAGAAGAGATAATGTGAACCTTAAGGGTGCAAGGAGTGCATAGTGTCCACAAGTTGTGCGTGACAAAGTCCAATTTGACTCAGGAAATTTTGGAGAGATAGCGTGAAGGAGGTTTTTCCGCAAGGAGTGTGTAACTGAGCCTTCTGACTCAGAAGCTTAGGAGGAATAGTGAGAACCATCCATAGAGTGGCTGGGTTTTAGAGGAGAACCTATTGCAAGGTGTGCACAGGATGAAATTCGACTAAGTATCAGAAGGAGTATTCTAAGGAGACAAGAGTTCGAGGAAGAACAAGCTTAGGAGGAAGAGTGGTGAGAAATATTCAAAAGGAGAAGTCCTTTAAGGATTCCCATACTCAACAAAGCGAGATCCATCTAGGAGGGACTAAGATCATTCTAGACCGTCAGATCTGGGAGAGTTTGCATGGAGGCAAGTCGCGAGGTGTTTTGGCATTTCGAAATTCGGAGCAATTCAAAGTGTTGAAGAAGTGGGATCACCGAAGTTGCGAAGCTGCGAGGAGAATATTGACTGTTGACTGCGAGGAGACACGTGGTAGTGGATTAGGGAATATGAGAGTTAGAAGTTTGGAGGAAGTAACCGTGGAGTAAGTGAAGTTTTGTGAACTCGCGAAACCTGAAGTACAACTGGACTGTCAGATCCAGGGAGACACATGGCAGAGACCAGTCAATTCAGAGGAAAGTGTTTCAGGAGGAAACAAAAGAGGAGATTACAATATCTCCGGAGCTCGAAGTGGCGAAGTAGTTGGTCAAGGTCATAGCCCGTGATCACTTAGGAGAAAGAGTCTAGCGTGAGATTGGAACTCAAAACTGGTGTTGCCAAGCGTCGAAGAGCGAAGTTGCAAGTAGTCCTAACTTGCAGGAGACATCAAAGGGACTTATGTGAGTGTATAAATTGCTCAAGGTCTGTTGGAGGCCTGAAGAACCAATTGGGTTCAAAGAGTTTGAATANGAAGGGACAATGATGAAAAAAAAATCAGACAGTAACTTATGGACAAAAAGATTGAATGGATCTTGGATTTAGGGTTAGAATATTTGCATCAAAAGCACATCTAGGAGAACTTGCTTCAATCTGTGATGATTCCAAAATGGTGTGACTCCTCCAAGCATGATTTTCCTAGTAGTTATAAAGGAAAATAAGTTTTATGATTTGTTGTGTCTTTATTTTCTTAGTTGCAACATGGATAAAATATTTACAGGGTCCAATTTTGTATGTTTATAGTCAACTCCTTGCTGATCATATTCCAAGTTCTGTAGTAATGAAATTTTGTAGCCTACTAGGAACAGTTTTATGGAACTTCAATACTTGGTGGTGGGGCTAGTTTGATCCAAGTGGATATTAGTGGCCACCCACCTCTTCCAACTGGATCACTTTCAGTTTTCATCTTGGCAATTTGTTTTCTATCTTTTCGGGTCCTAAACTTCTAGGGTCATTTTGAGGCCCTAAACAACGTTTTTTGGGTCCACCATAGTTACATAGTGTTGGGCCTCAGAAATGCCACTTTTATATCCTCTTTTTCCTTCACTATTCCTTACATTTCATCATCCCATTAGCCTTCCATCATACCATTTCTATAATGATACTTGGGTTTCTCCTTATTATTTTCCATTGTACTCATTTTAGTATTATAAGTTCACTATTCCTTACATTTCATCGTCCCATTAACCTTCCATCATACCATTTCTATAATGATACTTGGGTTTCTCCTTATTATTTTCCATTGTACTCATTTTAGTATTATAAGTGAATTTGTGATTAAATATTAGAAATTAACA